>APFE030509915.1:24125-50037 GCA_000404065.3 Pinus taeda
TGCTGCTACCACCCTCCAAGTTCCTCTCAAACCCTCTTTCCACCTCTGTTGACTGCCCATTGGTCTTATTCCTGCCATTTCACAGTGACATGTTCCCATCACATCCATTCCCCTACTGCAACGTACCTCCTCCCTCTCCACCACGCTCCTACTTACCACTCCATCCCCGCGCATTCCTCCCGCGCTCATACATCACCATATATCCCCCAATCCTCGAACGCCACGTGTCTATATCCCCCCCACCCCGTTATAATATATATGTTTTCACCTTATCCATTATAGAAGTCTGTTATTCATTAACTCCATTCTCCTGTGCCAAAATAAACGGATTTTTGAAGGGTAACTAATTTTTTTATAAAGGCCTAATTTCTTGGATGGTGAACCCTTCTTTGCTCTTTTACTGTAAAAAAAATTGTCTCACTTACCACTACAATTTCTCTCAGAGCCCCGCCATTCCCAACGATTTCAATGCATTCACGTGCCTATTCAATTCCTTGCTCGACCATCCAACTGCTTAACCAAGTATTGTCAGGCTAACCATAGACTAAACCTTTTCAATTATGTCTTCCAAGAAGAAATATGTTACCCAAGAGAATCCCAGTTTGCCCCCAGCTATAGATTTAGACCACCAACCTTTAGTTGATTAGCTCTATCAGGTTACAGAAACCAATTGTGAATTCAACTTGTACAAACTTCACAATTGGCTCAAACAAAACCTTCTGGACCTTAGTGATGAATTGGGATTGTGGGACTCTTTCCTACCCCAATATATTTTCCCACAAACCTTCTATTTCCCCAAATTTGTAACCTGGTTCCAATTCTATGATATGCCTAGCCAAAGAACAGTAGTGGCCCAAAATGCTGAAGTTCTCTTTTCCATTAATGGCCACTCAATTTCAACGATGCTCCAGATAACAAACATTGACCTAAGGAAACCTTTTCACCCAGATTTCCTTACAGAAATATATAACAAATTGAATTTCTCTCATAGAGCCAAAGTGTTTGAAACTTTCTTGCCTGGTAATTCTTAATTTCCCAAAACAAACCCTCCCTACCCTGCTTCTATTTTTCCTGAGAAGGCCAAATAGATAATCTCCATGATTTCTTGCATCTTAGGATATTATTCTGACTAGTGGATGGATGAAAACATTTTTGCATTTCTCTCTATATTTTCTAGTGGTGAAAAGCCACCAAGTATTTTTTGTTACAATGAAGTTTTGGCAGAGATGATTCATGAGCAATTCATGAAATTCTCAACCGAAGGGGTTTTTAGATATGCATCCATTTTAGTGTATTTATTTATTTATTTATTCTCAGTCAAAGAGGTTCCATTTCTAGCTACAGAAGACAGATAGTCAAGGGAACCCTCTGTCAGTCATTCACTGGACCTCCTTGGTTAGGAAGAACAACACTAAATTTGGATTCAATGATTTTGTAGATTAATTTGTACACATGGCAGCTAGTTTGTTAAACAATGATGTAGAGCCCAGAATACATCTAGAGACAAAGAGAATTTGGAATTTGAGTGATGAGACCAAGAGAGGGGACTGGTATTTATACCAATCTTACATAGGGATCATAATATATGGTTGTGAATTGCCTCCCTATAAACTGCCTAAATTTGTACCTATTCGAATTCCTTGGAGTTTAACAGGAAAATGATCAACATGGATCAGCTGCACTTCCTGGCAGCCAAGAAGAAGGTAAAATTCAAAATAAAAACACAAGTTGGCAAATTTACATGCAATGCAAGGTCAGCAAGACAAGAGGCAGAGGCTATTCTAAAGCACATGAATTTAAAACATAGCTTTACTTGGTCTTATGACCCTTTTGGCATAATCTCTAATTTAAGAATGGAACAAAAGTATGCTCCCTACACCCATACTCCTAGACCAGAAATAGAACAATTTATAAACCAGGAGGAGTGGCAGGAGAATGCTCTGCAGGAGGCCGAAGAGAAGGTATTATCTACTTCATAAACTTCATTACTTCGAGAAAAGACCAAGGGAAGGTATCTCCTCTTCAGTAACAAAGATCTCAACTAAAGATTTATAGTGTACAACAAGAAATAGAAGACTATAGATACAGGGGAAACTCAGCAGCAGAAAACAGAACAATTCCAACCCATCATTTTAACACATCCCTGTATCCCTTTAGTGTCAAGGAGAGAGGAGATTATTCCTACATCTCTGATGACCCCAATAACCACATATACACCAATTTCATCACCATCAAGAGAGGTAGACCAAAGCAAAAGGATCAAAGAATTTTTCCCATTTACAGGAAAATCAAAGCAAAGAACTGGGCACTCAAGGCCACCACTTTTTCACAGTTTTGGAAACAGACAGCCACCACCCAGCACAGGCTTTTGTCAGCTTTTGACGCAAAGAAGAGGAAAATGCAGGTTGCCTTCTTGGAGTTTAAAGTTGCTCAACCCAGATTAACAGAAGATTACAACCAATCTATCTTCTCTTTTGACACAGATACAATCCATCCCATTAGCCAAATGGACTTCCACAAGCAGTCTGGAGAAATGTTTTACAACACCATTACAAACACAACTATGGCAGAAGTTAAGCTTAAGGTTTCAATAAATAATATTCAAACACAATTAAAGTTAAAAAGACTTTCTTCTCTAGCCAAAGACACAAAGATAAAGTCTTCTGAGGATTTGGTTATTAAACTGGGATATGATCCTAACGATGTAAAGGTAGCTGAAGAAATCATTAGGAACAAGAATGCAGATATAACAATGTTGAAGAAGCAGCTTAATCTCCCCTCCACTGAAAATCCATGGGCCAAGGAATATGGAGAACAGGAGAAGCAAATGGAGAATTTGTTCAAGATCATCATTGAACAGAACAATCAGATTTCAAAAATGGAAAAGGAGCTTGAGACACTCTTGAAATAAAAAGAGCAATAAACTAGGGCAGTGCAGGAAATTCCTTTGGCTATAATCCTAGTGGCAGATACATCAATATCATAAACAACTTCAATAACAATTGTCACAACAAAAGGACAGTCTAACAGTACACCAGCAAATTTGGCTAAGGCCATGGAAAATATTTCTATTAAAGACCAATAAATTGAGAAATTAACTGAGAAATTAAATAATTTGCAGGAACAAAAGCTCAAAAGAGACGATGCATATATAGTAGAATTGCAGAAAACACACAAGCTCACACAGAGAATAAAATATCTAGAGAATCAATCTATCATAGTTGATAACATTGTAGAAGCTAAAGAAAACATCTAGATGGAGATCAATGAAGCTATCACAAGGATATGACCATCTTTTGAAATCATCTTTGAACAAAATGATTTGGTCCAGAAATCAAAATAATTTATTATAGCAGATGTGAAGAAATACCTTGGCATAAAACCAAGTGATGCTATAGCTCTAATAATACTGTTAATTTCAAAATCCAAAGAAGAGTTGGAAGAACTAGACATAGAAGATAGAACATATACCATTTTGGAAGTGAAAAAAGTTCTCAATAAGAAGAATTTGATGCTGCAATTGGAGACTAAATGCAACAGTCTAGAAAATGTCACTCAAAGGTTTCATAGGAAATTCAACATACTGCACCAAAAAGGTCTCCCTAGATTACAAGGGATAGGAGATAAATTGGTCAAGCATGAACATTACCAGCATAAATTGTACACCATTGCTAGAGACAGGTCAAAATTTGCTAAAATCAAGCGGACACTAACAAGAAAGGCGTTCATGGAAGGCCTAAGCTATGATTTATTGATCAAACATGAAATCAACCATCTGTTTCTCAATAAGCCTGCCTTCGAGAAATTCACAGAGGTAGATGAGGTTTACCGAAAGTTAATCAAGTTTACACTAGCAGATAAACAGAGGTGGGAAAATTTGTGTGAGTTACTAGAGTAGACAGTCATCAAATCTCTAGAAGGACATAAACAACTAGTTGCTATTCTTTAGGTCTAGTCACCAACAACAAGCCAGAAAAATAGTGCCAGTTAGATGCAGAATTCAGTTTCTTAAATTTTTGTACTGTTTATGTAAACAGTTTTAGATAATTTAGGATTTTCCGTGATATTCTGAAATCAAGAGGTTTTTGTAATTTTTCTATAAATACTTCATATTTTGAAGTAGTAAGGGCTGATTTTTGTATGGAAGAAAAGGACTATTGATGTAAAGCTACTCCATAAGTTCCAATGGACAAATTTTCAGTAATATAAAAGCTTTTCAAGATTCTTGTGTCAGATTTTGTAGGTGAAGTGATATTCTCTCTTTTTATTGTGTTTTCCTTTCTTTGTAATTCCACATGTGTTTCTGATCTATTTTTTTCAAAGAAAATAAAGAATCTGAATTTGTTTAAATACACTCAATTTTGTCTTTCGAACAATTTTGATGTTTTCAATCGAATTGAAGCAATAGAATTCTTAATTACTCTATGTTTAATGGATACTTAGTCATTTTTTCTTTCCCATATCATCAAGCAAATAAGATCCAATGAATTTGCGTACCTTGCCTTGTTAAACTCATCTGTCACTGCTAAAAAGACCCACCTAGAGCAAATTGACTCCATTGCCAAGTGGTCCCTTCTTACATTATCAACCAAACAATCAATTCAAAAACCAAACCTTGAACTTTCACATCTAGCCTAAAATTCTAAAATTAAACAAAGCTAAATCTAATAGAGAGATCCCTCTCTAAGTTTAGGAGGGCTAGATTCTAGACTTGAAAGTGGTTTTGTGGTTACCTTTGCATTTCTTTCACAATCTTAAGAAATACAGAGTGCTAACATTCTAGCAACCATACTGGGGAGTGAACAAACTTGATTCATATTTATGATTCCCTAGATTAAAGTTTGTGTCACTGCTTAAAAAGCTATTTCTAAGATCCGAGCTAAAATTTTCTATCGTTCACAAAGTTGTATAAAGTTTGATAACTGTCTATCCATCGAAAATTGTAGATAATCCAGAAAAAAATAATTAGGAAGAAGAGCGTAGTTGAGAATGAAACAAGTCAAAGTCCTTTGCCTAGGGTTAATTCCCTTCCTAAGAGCTTTGTTACTTTAGAAGATATAGAGTTTGACTTAGCTTTCGAACATAGTTTATTTAGAAGTAAATCTGATAGTTTTTTACCGAAAACAATGATTGATAAAAGCTTGCTAAAGCCTTACTTTTCCGAATTCCAAACTACTAAATCAGAACCTAAAGATGATCCACTTAAAGAGTGTGTTAAGCTTGAAGTCTTGGTAAGTAGATTAGATCAGGTTGTGCATGAATCTCTCCTTCATTTATCACCTAAACCTTCTTCTTCTTCTTTTGTTCCTTCCTCTCCTTCCTCATTAACAATTCCACCTAATTTTTATTTTTCATCAGAAGGACCCATTATTCATTCCACTCTTTTCCAAACCCCTGTTGTCTTTTTTCCCCTAGGATTTCCTTTTACTTCCACTTCTTCTCCAGTGATTACCCCCATTTTCACTACACCCATTTCATCTTCAACTGCTACCATCTCTACATCTACACAACAAGCTATTATTACACCTCCCTTCATACCTTCCATACCCACCCTATTGTAGTTTCATATGTACCTCACATACTAGTCATGGAATGTAGATATGCTCCTTTGGTATTACAAGCACCTTTAAATTCTATGCCACGTAACTATGCTCAGATATTTCCACAATTTGATGGTACAAGTCCTGTGATAGCACAACAACATACTGATAGGGTAAATGAATTCTCTGACTTAGAAGAAATCGATGATGATGATGTTAAAATTAGGTTGTTTGCTCAGAGTTTAATGGGAGAAGTTAAGAAATGGTATAGGTCATTACCAACTGAGAGCATAGTTGATTTACCTTAGTTTCATCAAATATTCTTAATATATGGGAAACTAAAAAGAACCCCCTCCAAATTCTAAACGAATACAAAAATTTGAAAAGGGCTCCAAATGAGATTGTTGAAGATTACTATGCTAAGTTTAACCGTGTCTACAATTCCATTCTAGTTGCTATAAAACCCCCACTGGAATTAGCGCTTATCCATTTTCCAGAAGGATTTGATGTAGACATGGCCTATCAGTTGAGAGAAAGAGACCCAACCACTCTTGAAGAGATGCAAAGCAATGTTGTTAAAGTAAAGGCTACTTTATTAGCCAAAAGAGCTAAACTAAGAACAGAAAGAAGGGTCACTATTAAGGAGGAACCTTCCTCCTCTTCATCATACTCAAAACTAGATAATCTAGTTAAAACTATGGAAAAACTGATGGAGAGGATGACAGCGGCAGATAGAACACCTCCTAGAGAACCCCAGGGAGGACCTCAAATTCGAAATCCCAACTTTAAGAGAAACCCACCACAAATTAAACAAAGGAAACGTAGAGGCCCTGGTGATTAGCAACCAGTTAGGCCTCCATTTCAAGAAAATGATGCTGATGAACTTGAATTGTTTGAAGAACTAGCAAAAAATCAAATAAATATATTTGAAGAAAGTGAGATAGATCACATATTCTTGACCAAAGAAGAGCAAGATCATTTTTTTCTCTCACAATCAGAAGAGATCCCTTTAGAATCACAAGACTATAAACAAGGATATCAAAATGCCATTACGGAGGTGCATAAACAATATAACTTAAGAAGCAAAAAATCCACTAGAACTCCTTCGAGTAAAACTCAAAATGATGCCCCTTCCTCTAGTCAACCAAAACCTTATTCTCAAAAAGAAATTTCTAAAAAATCTGATGTAAATGTCAAGGAAGTTGATAAATCTCAAGCATATTTTAATATGGAAACTGAACTGGCTAAGGTAAAAATCCCCATTCCTTTAACAAAATTGATGACCAAAAGTGTATACAAGACTCAAGTCATGAAAGCCTCAAAAATAGGAGAAGGAACAGACACAATCAATTTGACTGATGCTCGTCCTGAACTGTTGTTTGGACCTGAAGTTGAGGGTAAATGTTAGGATGGGATTGTTCCACCTTTCTACATAAGCCTGAACATTCATGATAAAATCCTACACAATGCAATGCTTGACTCTGGAGCCTCTCACAATTTGATGCCTAGAGCTATCATGGAGAAATTAGGACTAGACATCACCAGACCATACAAAGATTTGTACTCTTTTAATTCAAGTAAAGTTAGGTGTCTTGGTCTGATAAACGATTTATGTATCACTCTTGTTTAGATACCTGATAAGAGTCTAGTCATGGACATCGTAGTAGTAGACATACCTCCAAAGTATGGAATGTTGCATGGGGGGAAAAGTTGCAAGGCACTTTGCAAATGGATATGATCTATGCCACTATTCCTATGCTTGTTCAGTCTAGAAGACTTTATAAGGAAACACTCATGAAGTATATGGTCAGCAGTCAAGATAAGTCTAACAATTATCCACTCTATTCAGTACATTCAGATATGGACTCATTCATCCTATACAATAATGACTGTGTAGAAAACGAAGTTTCACCCTTAGAGGCCGAAGTCAATAATACAGAAAATTTAATAAAATTCAATACTGAAGAAGCAAATCTAGAGAGAGAATATTTATGGAATATGAATTTTGATGGAGCTGTATGTAAAGATGGAGCAGGAGCCTGTGTTTTTATTGTAAATTCAACAACAAACAGGGTAGAAGGACATGGTTACAAACTTAATTTTGAGTGCACCAATAACATTGCTGAATATGAGGCACTGATTTTAGGGTTGCATATTCTAAAGAGACTAGGAGTAAAACAAACCTTTGTGCATGGACATTCTGAGCTAATTATAAAACAAGTTAAGGGTGAATATTCTATGAAACACCCTAGATTAAGGGCTTACAAAAATGCAGTCTTGGATTTTTTACAATGTTTTTCTAAATATGGTTTGTCTGTGATACCTCGAAGCCAAAACATTTTAGCAGATGCCTTGGTTGTTTTAGCCAGTACTTGCAAAATGCCTTTCCATCCAAGTAGAAGATATGTTGTGGAAGTTAAATACAGACCAACTGTGCCTAATAACATCAGATATTGGCAAGTTTTTGGCAATGGTGAACACATCGAAAATTTCTTGAAATTAGAAGATGAATTCAAATGTACACATATAGATTTAGATAATGATGTAGAAATAAATATAAGTGAAGTAGTGTTAAAAGAAGCTAATGATGATTTAGAACCTTTAGAAGTGTTGCAATTAAAGGATAATTTGTTGCCTAAGAGACTATCACCTTTAGAATATCTTTTTAATTTCAATGATGTAGCAAAGAATCCCAAAATCGAACCAGTAGGGGTTGGGGTAGAGGAATGCAACATAGGGACCGCGGAGAGCCCTAAAATTGTTAAATCATCCAGATCATTGCCTCCCAATGAAAAACATAAGTACGTAGAGATTTTTAAAGAATTTTCAAATGTATTTGCCTCGAGTTATGAGGACTTAAAATCATATGACACCAACATCATTCAACATGCTATTCGCCTTAAAGAAGATCAGAAACCTTTTAAACAAAATTTAAGAAGGGTGAACCTAGTTCTATTTCCCCTAATAGAAAAGGAAGTTAAGAAGCTATACGATGCAAAAATTATTGTGCCTATCAGATTTTCTAAGTGGGTCTCGAACCTAGTGCCTACAAGGAAGAAAACAAGAGAAATTAGACTGTGTAGACTCCAGAAACTTGAATAAAGCCTCACTTAAAGACAAGTACCGCCTCCCAAAAATGGATCATATATTACAAAGGGTAGTTGGTTCGAGTAGGATCTCTTTATTAGATGGTTTTTCAGGTTATAACCAGGTCCTTGTTCACCCCGAGGACCAACAAAGGACAACATTTACTACACCATGGGGTACCTTTATGTATGTAAAGATGCCTTTTGGTCTAATGAATGCTAGAGCCACCTTCCAAAGGGAAATGTATATTTCCTTTGCTAATGAAATTGGCAGGTTCATTTTAATTTATCTAGATGATATCACTGTATTTTTGAAGACCGAGGAAGAACACTTGTTGCATCTAAGAAGAGTCTTTGAAAAATGTAGGAAATATGGCATCTCACTGAACCCCAAGAAAACACTGTTTGGTTTAGAGGAGGGAAATATTCTGGGCCACATCATTTGCAAGGAAGGCATTATAATTGATCCTAGCAAACTTGAAGCTATTCTCAAAATTGACCCACCCATAAGAAAGAAGTTCAATCCTTCATTGGAAGAATAAATTTCCTCATGAGATTTATTCCTAACTTAGTAGAGATCTTAATATCCATCACAAATATGTTAAAAAAGGATACTAAGATAAAATGGAACTCTGAAGCCAAAAAATCTTTCAACGAAGTAAGACTAGCCCTAACAATTGCTCCTATATTGATTAGTCCTGACTTCACCAAAGATTTTATGATATTTTCTTTTGCATTTGATCATACTATTGTAGTTATTTTATTGCAAAAGAACAACGAAGGACGGGAGCAACCAACAACTTTCTTTAGTAGAGATTTAAGAGATGCTTCACTGAAATACAATATAATGGAGAAACGAACTTTTGCCTTGGTAAAAGCATGAAAGGAATTTAGAGTTTACATCTTACACTCCCATATAATTGCATTTGTCCCTAATGCTATTGTAAAGGATATTTTGACACAAACTGATCCTGATGGAAAGAGGGGCAAATGGATTAATGTTATTTTAGAATATGATCTTGAAATCAAAACCACTAAGCCAATCAAAGGTCAGGGATTGGCAAAACTAATGGTAGAATCTAATTTCCATGCACTTGATATAAATTTCATAGCTAAATTGGATGAACAGGAAGAGCAGGCGACTCCACAGGTAGCAAAAGCCTTTGCTACCTCTCCATGGTATGAAGACATTGTCTTTGTACTTCAAAATTTACAAGCTCCTCCAGGTTTGACTAAGACTAAAGCTAGATATGTTAAATTGAAAGCTATGAGATTTTGTATTTTGGATAATAATGTGTATTGGAAAGATGTTGGAGGATCTTACTTAACTATTTACTAAAAGATGAAGCAAATAAAGCTACGTAAGAATTCCATGAAGGAGATTGTGGAGGGCACTTGTACTGGAAGACTACAACAAACAAGATCTTAAGGGCTAGTTTTTACTAGCCCACCTTATTTGCAGATGTCCATAGGAAAGTCACCACATGTCATCAGTGCCAAATCTTTGAAGGAAAAAGACAATTATTACCCCTACCCTTGAAGCCCATATTAGTTGAAACTCCTTTCCAGCAACGAGGTTTGGATTTCACTGGAGGAATTTATCCCAATTCCTTAGCCTAGCATTAGTGGATTCCTATAGAAACTGATTATTTTACAAAATGGATTGAAGTTATACCTACAAGACAAGCCACAAATGTAATGATCATTGAATTCTTGGAAGGTAACATTATTTATGGATTTGGATTCTCAAATAAGATTAAGATGGTGGACTTTTGCAACAAATACAACATAAGATTGCGTCACTCTACTGCCTATTACCCATAGGGAAATGGGTTAGCAGAGTATTCAAATAAAATTTTGGTCAATATCATCAAGAAGTTGTTGCAGGGTAACAAGAAGTATTGGCATAATAAATTAATCAATGCTTTGTGGGCTGATATAATTAGTACCAAAAAGTCTATTGGTATGTCTCCATTCCAATTATTTATGGGGTAGGTGTTGTTTTCCCCACATACCTAGGAATCCCTATTCTCAAATTATTGCTGGAGTCACAATTTGAGCTTAATGATCTACAAAGGAGGATAAACCAAACCATACAACTGCAACAATCAAGAGAGGAAGTTTACAATATAACCCAAGTCATCCATGAGAACATCAAAAATATTTATGATAGAAGAACTAAAGCTGACGATTTTCAATTAGAAGACATTATACTAAAGTGGGATTCAAGGAATGAGGACAAATGTAAGCATGGTAAGCTCGATAATTTGTGGAAGGGACCATATAAAATTGATGCTTACAGAGGGAACAATGCATTTTTTTTTGAAAGATCTGTCTAGAACAGAACTGCCTGATGGACCTGTAAATGGCAGAATGCTCAAACATTACTTTCCTCAAGGATAAATCACTTTTCACTAAAATCATTGTAAATACCATTCTATTTTTCTACTGTCAGTATGGGTGGCTTACATCAGAAGTTAATGCCCGAGGAAAAGGCCATAAGCTCCTAATGAGTTGCTGCCATATCTACAACAATAAGAGATCAATTCAGATGCATAATGAAGACTGAAGACAATGGACCAAGGCTACCGATCTACAACATTCTTAACACCTCACAGGGAGGACGTCATCCCCAGTTGGAGCCACCGTTAGGGTCCTATGATTCATAGGATCAAATGATGATTGCATATTATCTTTTAGTTGATGAAATTGTAAATAATATTGTATTCTGCAAATGATTTACAAAAAACAAAGTATAAAAAAATGTATATGTGAAAAAAAAATTGAAAGAAAAACAAATAAAGAAAAATAGAATAAAAAGAAAAAATGATGGTGAAAATACCCCATAAATAAATATATATATATATATATATATATATATATATATGAAAGTGAGCAATTCTAAATGCCACTCAAAAACTAATACATCAATAATACTTTTGCAATTTTCAAGGAAGTGTGCAGCTTGTTCAAATGCCACCTCAAAGTTAGAAATAGATTAGCTAGTTTAATCATATTATTTAAACATGATTAAACTAAGTTAAATAAAGTTAGTCTATATTAGTGAATAAATCAACCATGTAGTGTAATATTGGTTGAAATTGATTAGGTATAATAAAAAGGATTAACCAAATTATTGGTTAATTGGCAAAAAACATAAAAAGAAATTGAAAAACCTTAGAAAAAGTAATAAAAGCCAGGCAAATCAAAATGCGCCTTTGGGATAAATTAATCTCATTTAGAGTTAATTAATCAAGTTTAAGATAGATTAATTGAGTTTAGAATACATAATCGTGTTATTTAAGCACGATTACCAATTGTAATAAGGTGTTTGTTGCATAAAGCAGTTTGATGTTAATTTTATTTTCAAGTCACAAGACGACAAAGTTAATTTGTCGGGATGTAATAAAAAGTAAACAATTTCCAATGGTCATGATCTCCCCCGCCTTGATCAACATCACGGGATCATTTCAGCCCCCCTAGCGCTTCTAAAGATTATTTGACCGGGGGGTGGGTCGTCCAGGGAAGCGGTCTTCACAAACCCGCTTGGCACTACATGGCACCCTTTTATGCACTCCGCTCCTCCGCTTTGAAACCACTTCCAGCCGCTACCTCCCTCTGGGCTCCCCTCAAACCTACTTTCCACCTCCATTGACCGCTCCTTTCTCTTGTTCCCGTCATTTCACTGTGCCACATTCCCATCACATTGATTCCCCTACTGCCACGTACCTCCTCCCTCTCCACCACTCTCCTGCTTACCGATCCATTCCCGCACCTTCCTCCCATGCTCACACATCACCATATATCCCCCAATCCTCCAACGCCATATGTCTATATTACCCCCCATTATAATATATATGTTTTTGCCTTATCCATTTTAGAATTCCATTATTCATTAACTCCATTCCCTCGCGCCAAAATAAATGGATTTTTGAACGGTAATTATTTTTTTTATAAAGGTTTGATTTCCTGGACGACGAACCCTTCTTTTCTCTTTTATTGTCATAAAATTATCGCTGCGATTTCTCTTAGAGCCCCGCCATTCCCTGTGATTTCAACGCATTAACCGACCTCTTCAATTCCTCGCTTGACCATCCAACAGCTTAACCGGGTATTTTCAGGCTAACCATCAACTAAACCTTTTCAATTATGTCTTCCAAGAAGAAATCCATTCCACAGGAGAATCCCAGGCTACCCCTAACCATAGATTTAGACCGCCAACCTTTAGTTGATAAGATTTATCAGGTTACAGAGACCAATTGTGAATTCGACTTGTACGAACTTCACAATTGGCTCAAATAAAACCATCTGGACCTCAGTGATGAACTGGGATTGTGGGAGTCCTTCCTACCCCAATACATTTTCCCACAAACCTACTATTTCCCTAAATTGTAACCTGGTGCCAATTTCGCTATATGCCTAGGCAAAGAACAGTAGTGGCCCTGAATGGTGAAGTTCTCTTTGCCATTAATGGCCCCTCAATTTCAGAGATGCTCCAGATAACAAACATTGACGTAGGGTAACCTTTTCACCAATATTTCTTACAAAAATATATAACAAATTGGCTTTCTCTCAGAGAGCCAAAGTGTTTTAAACTTTCCTTCCTAATAATTTTCAATTGCCCAAAACAGACCCTCCCTACCCTGCTTCTATTTTTCCTAAGAAGGCCAAAAAGATAATCTCCATGATTTCTTGCATCTTAGGACACTACTCTGACCAATGGGTAGATGAAAACATTTTTGCATTTCTCTCTATATTTTCCAGTGGTGAAAAGCCACCAATTATTTTCTGTTACAGTGAATTTTTGGTAGAGATGATTCATGAGAAATTCATGAAATTCTCAACCAAAGGGGTTTATAGATATGCACCCATTTTGGTGTATTTATTTGCTTATTCTTAGTCAGAGAGGTTCCCTTTCCAGCAACAGAAGAGAGACGGTCTAGGGAACCCTCTGTCAATCATTCACTGGACCTCCTTGGTCTGGAATAACAACACTAAATTTACATTCAGTGATTTTGTAGATCAATTTGTACACATGGCAACTAGTTTGTTAAACAGTGATGCAGAGCACATAATACATCTAGAGATAAAGAGAATTTTGCATTTGAGTGATGAGATCAAGAGAAGGGACCGGTATTTATACCAATCTTACACAGAGAGCATAATATATGGTTGTGAATTGCCTCCCTATAAACTGCCTATATTTGTACCTATTCGAATATTTTCCTTGGAGTTTTGCAGGCAAATGATCAACATGGATCAACTACACTTCCTGGCAGCCAAGAAGAAGGTACAATTTAAAATAAATACACAATTTGGGAAATTTACATGCAATGCAAGGTCAGCATGACAAGAGGTAGAGGCTATCTTGAAGCAGATGAATTTAAAACATAGATTTACTTGGTCTTATGACCCTTTTGGGATAATCTCAAAATTAATAATGGAAAGGAAGTATGCTCCCTACACCCATACTCCTACACCAAAAATAGAACAATTTATGAACTAGGAGGAGTGGCAGGAGAATACTCTGCAAGAGGCCGAAGAGAAGGTACTATCTACTTCATAGACTCCATTACCTCGAGAAAAAACAAAGAAAAGACCAAGGGAAGTATCTCCCCTTCAGTAACAGAGATCTCAACTAAATATTTTATAGTATACATCAAGAAATAGAAGACTATAGATAGAGGGTAAACTCAACAGCAGAATACATAACATCAACAACCCATCATTCTAACGCGTCCCTGTATCCATTCAATGTCAAGGAGAGAGGAGATTATTCCTACATTTCTGATGACCCCAATGACCACAAATAAACCAATTTCATCACCATTAAGAGAGGAAGACTAGAGCAATAAAGATCAAAGCATTTTTTCCATTTACAGGGAAATCAAAGCAAAGAAATAGGCACTCAAGGCCACCACTTTTTCATAGTTTTGGAAATAGACAGCCACCACCCAGCACATGCTTTTGTCAGATTTTGACACAGAGAAGAGGAAAATGCAGGTTGCCTTCTTGGAGCCTAAAGTTGCTCAGCCCAGATCAACAGAAGATTACAAGCAATATATCTTCTCTTCTGACAGATATATAATCCATCCCATTAACCAGATGGACTTCCACAAGCAGTCTGGAGAAATTCTTTACATCACCAATACAAACACAGCTATGGAAACAACTAAGCTTAAGGTTTCAGTAAAAAAATATTCAAGCAAAATTAAAGCTAGAAAGAATTTCTTCTCTCGCCAAAGACACAAAGATAAAGTCTTTGGAGGATTTAGTCATCTTTGTAGAAATTATATGTGTTATGATTCCCACATTAAATTATAAATCTGGGACTCGTAAGCTTCAAGGCAAAAGCACAAGTAATGCAAGATAAGAGCATCTAACCTAAACTAGAGTGAGAAAATCAATTTATTGTTTAAGTACATAATCATTGTTTCTAGTTTGTTCAAACTATTTTCAATCAAACAAATTGAAGCGACGAAGCTTATCAAACTAAATCCTTAAACCTTAATCACTACACTATTTGGATCATAACTTGACTAAAACCTCACTTAATAACAAAGTAAACAAGCAAATAGTCTGCAAGCCACTCGAGAATTAAAGTATAAACAATGTAACTCATCAATCATGGGAGATATAAGTTATTGTATAAATGATTCAACGATTATGCATATAAGATGATTCACAACATCAGTTATACTATTAATCATTATGAAAACGATGCTTAGTTACTGTTCAAACAAATTCATTTCTAACCTAAGACACTTTATCATAACTTAGGCACTTTGATTCAATACTTAAAAAAAATAGCTTGAATTGAAATCTACAGCTCAAAACGAACCACTTTATTATCTACTCTCGCTTTGGAGGAACTTCAATTTCTATCAGACCTAGATCTTAACAAATCTCTTATCATATTCTAATCATGCTAACTTCAACACACTCAATTTGTAACCAACATATGTTTTGTATTTTCTTGAGAAATTCTCACATAATCATAATGCTGCAAAACTCAACAACAAATGGAAAATAAACAAACCATAATCAATTCGTTCCTATTCTTGTGACATGGTGATTAATGTTGATTCGTTACTTGTTTCATGCCATGCAATTATACCAAGAATATTGTTGAGGTCACAGATCATTTCTCAGTGAATACTCTGATTTAATCATTTAACAACTAGGAAACTGGATCTACAACATTCAAATGCAAAACATAGCGAGAATATTAAGTGCAGAAATGAAAGCATGAAAGATGTAAGCAATCTTTTTGACAAGATTTACTCTTTAAACTTAATTCCTAGGATCTAAACTAATTGCAAAACTTTTTTCCAGGTGGTGGTGGTCCCTTGCCACTCCTGGATCAAGTTAAATTAACTCAATGCTTTTCAAAAATCAAACACCATAATACTTACAGAGATTAATGCCAAATCAAAATGATGTATTAAGGTTTAGAATAAAAATGGCGTATACATCATCATTGTTGCTCCTATTGTTGTAGTTACCTATTACTACAACTCCTACTCTCTGTGAATACTTGCTTCTTTTTTGCCATAACTGCTACAACGTGCATGCTTTATATAGTTCAATTTATGAGAAAAACAAGGCATAACCATTTGAATAACAACAACATGCTAAAAGAGGCTGCATGCAATCTTCTGGAGAGCCTTCGAATGGGTGATGGTTGGGTTCATCCTGATCATTGCATTGATGGAGGAACCATTTCCATGTTTAGCATAAAGAAATTCATCAAATCGTAGTCCTCCACGTAGCTGTGGCTAAAACAATCAAACCTGGAATTCGACATTGTTTATGTACTTAAGGTTCCCTTGATCATAACTCCTTCATGGTAATGAATTTTGACAAACGGTTTCTAATTTACATGAATGAGGGTACTTTGAACAAAACTCGTGTGTTGGAATCTCAAGATTATTTCCCATTTGATCACAAATTTAATATTTTCACCTACATGAATTTATTTCGTACTTAACCTGTAGAAATTAGTTCAATTGTCTTGTGAAGAATTTTGGAAATGGAACCCTGCGGCAAATGAACTTAGCAAAAAACTGTCATTAGTAAATCATGACAAAATCACCTCTAATCATTGAAAATTCAAGAAAAGTAATGATAATTGACCACAAAGCGTAAGACGTGAAATGGAAGCAAGTTATGGAATTACGGTTTGAAATGAGTTAAAAATGTCAAAATTTAGGTTATGAAATAGTGGTATTGTGTGATGGAAAAATGGGCATATTCGAGGCTTAACATCCCCCCATGCCTACTGATTTGCATGTCCTCATGCAAATAAATCCCTTGCTCATTAACATATTCTTAACATTTTGTAGATGTTGGTTCTTTGTGGGACAACAATGCTTGAATATCTAGAGGTGCTGGTTCTTGTGGAGCAACACTCTTGAATATTTGGAGGTGTTGTTTCTTGTGGAGTAGCACTCTTCACATTTAATATATCACACTAATTTACTAAGCATTACAAATTGAGGACAAGAAAGGGATGGATGAGGAAGAGATGATGGATGAAATGGTGGTGAGATGGTAAGTATGTGGATAGATGCTTGTATACTCTGTCATCATAAGGCCGATGCTTATAGGTGGTTTCCTTTATCGTTTCATGGCAGTAATGACTTAATCATCCAAATAGAATGCTTGTTATCATGGGAGGAGAAGACACTAGAGAGACTGATTTTATGAATACACCATAAGGAATTGCTTTTAACATGGTCTTGTAATCAGAGTGTAAGTTTTTTTATTATAAGTAATGAATGGAAGGATAATAGCTTATGAAAGATGAAATGCATGGAATGAGAAGTGGTGAATCATAAGTTTCCTAAACCTTCTAATGAATTAGAGAATCTTAAGCCAATTTTGCCTCAAGTTTTACCTTTGTTGTTGATGTGCTTCGTGCTACAAAATGAAGCGAAGGATGAATTGGATGGAGTTGATGTGACTATTGATTTGATCTATTAAAGAAGGTTGAAGGATGAATTGAAGTGTTGAAGGATTAACTGAAGCTCCCCTTCTCCCCCATGCCTAAGGATTTGTATGTCCCCAAACAACCAAGGAAAGGTGACTGCTGTTGCAAATGACAATGAGAATGCTAATATAAAAATCCAAATTGTTGCAAACCTGTGTTGAGATCTCAAAACCATATAGTCTTCAACCGCTACACACCCGTGTGAAATCTTGCATATGTGAATAAATGGTGTCGATGTCGAACATAAGAAAGAATCATTGGATTACCGACCATTGAGGATGTCGTTAACCAATGTGAGATATCCCACCTTTGATGTCAATGGGAATCAAGGCACTAGGTACATTCTACTAGCCATGAATAGATTTGTCGAAGTTGAATGGACTGCAGAATTCATCCACTAAGAAACATCGATGTATTCCCTTAGTAAATGACAAGGATACCTACCATAAGGCATGCAGGCTCCCAGGTACCTTATCTAACCCTAACCTTGGTCCCATATAATTTGTTGATGTCGATGGGACAAGGCTTATTGGCAGGTGGGCCTTAAGGGATCCCACATCAACCAACACAAGTACAAGACATAATGACTTGAAAGATGCATGATTTGAAGAACTCATACAAATTTACAAACTTTATTGGGAACCTTGTCTGCCAGTTACCTAGTTTTCAAGCAAAGTCCTTGTCCAGTTGCATTAGACAAGATGGTTTTCACAAAAGGACTTACTTTTCTCTTTACTATTTTCATTTATTTATTTATTACAATACTAACTTTCCTACTATACTAGAGAAAAGATGTCCTCCTTCAAGTGAAACAGAACTTCCAATGAAGCCATGTGTGGATCAGGTACAAGGATATATTCATGCTCAGATTTAAAATATACAATTTAGAATGTACATGAGCATGAAAAATCAGTAGTTTTGAAAGATGTGATACAAAGAGTATTTGAAGATGAGAGTGGTACTTTGACTAGATTGTAATCTAGAACCAATGCTTGATGTAATCCTAGTGGTATTGGCCCATTTCTTCATTTGGACCACTCTAAAATTCCTCCTTGGTCATGCCAGGCAAACTTGGATAATTGGTCTTTGGAATGCATACAAGGTTTGTTGTTGAGCATGGTGAAAGTTCTTTGATCTCAGGTTCAGATGGATGCTCCCCATTGGATTTGGTACATGATTTCTCAATCTCCTTGGTGGATAGTCAGGAGGAATCAAGGGAGACTTCCAAATATTTTTATGGTTGTGGAGAGATAGATAATTTCCTGAATGTGGTCAGGATGAACTCTTCCTGAGAGGCAGATACCCCGGCTATTGCTAGGATTTGAGAAAGTGCTTCGAGGGACATTCTTCAAGCTTCTCAATCATTCTTGAATTTCTCCTGCTGGTTGATGATCCCTGTCTCACAACATGGATTAGTACAAAGGGGTTCTTACAACACCCCAAAAATGTTTTGTCTTTGAATTTTAATCTCATTGAATAAAACCTATTGATTGCAATAAAGCTTACTAAACTTGAACTCCTCACTTACTTGGATAACCAAAATTTGGAGTGACCCCAAACCAAAATGGATGCATGTCTCTTCACTCATGTCTTACCGTCTTCTCCGCGCTCTAATTTCCCTGCAACTAAGATCACACAAAAAAACTTGTGAAAGAAACTATGCTCTAATCCCTTTAGCACCTCCCCGACAACGACGCCAAAAAAGTTGGGGAAATTATATGAGTTATAATTCCAACATTAAATTATCAATCCACGACTCATAAGCTTCAAGGCACAAGCACAGGTAACACATGATCAGAGCATCTAACCTAAACTAGAGTGAGAAAATCAATAAACTGTTTAAGTACATAATCCTTGTTTCTAGTTTGTTCAAACTATTTTCAATCACAGAAACTGAAGTGAAGAAGCTTATCAAATTAAATCCTTAAACCTCAATAATAACTCTATTTGGATCATAACTTGACTAATTAAAAGCTCACTAAATAGCAAAGCAAACGAGCAACTAGTGTGCAAGCCACTCGAGAATTAAAGTATAAACAATGCAACTCATCAATCATGGGAGATATAAGTTATTGTGTAAATGATTCAGCAATTATGCATATAAGATGAGTCACAACATCAATTATACTATTAATCACTATGCAAACAATGCTTTATAATTATTCAAGCAAATTCAATTCTAACCTAAGACATACTTTATCATAACTTAGGCACTCTGATTCAGTACTTAAAAAAAAAAAAAACTTGAATTGAAATCTATAGCTCAAAATGAACCACTTTATTATCTATTCTCGCTTTGGAGGAACTTCCATTTCTATCAGACTTCGATCTTAACAAAGTTCTTATCATATTCTAATCATGCTAACTTCAACACACTCAATTCGTAACCAGCATCCATTTTTCTATTTTCCTTAGCAATTCTCACATAATCATAATGTTGCAAAACTCGGTAACATATGGAAAATAAACATAGCATAATCAGTTCATTCCTATTCTTGTGACATGGTGATTAAAGTTGATTCGTTACTTGTTTCATGCCATGCAATTATAACAAGAATATTGTTCAGGTCACGGATTGTTGCTCAGCGAATACTCCCACCTAATCATTTAACAACTAGGAAACCAGATCTACAGTGTTCAAATGCAAAACAAGGCAAGAATATTAAGTGCAGAAATGAAAGCATGAAAGATGTAAGCAATCATTTGACAATATTTACTTTTTAAATGTAATTCCTATGATCTAAACTAATTGCAAAAAAATTTTCCAGGTGGTGTTGGGCCCTTGCCACTCCTAGAACAAACCTAAATTAACTCAATGTTATTCAGAAATCAAACACCATAATACTTACAAAGATTAATGCCAAATCAAAATGATGTATTAAGGTTCAGAATATAAATGGCATATACATCATCACTACCGCTCCTATCGATGTAGTTACCT
This sequence comes from Pinus taeda, assembly GCA_000404065.3. Classification (NCBI taxonomy): domain Eukaryota; kingdom Viridiplantae; phylum Streptophyta; class Pinopsida; order Pinales; family Pinaceae; genus Pinus; species Pinus taeda. Next base: position 44,685 of record APFE030509915.1, read on the forward strand.
ATTACTACAACTACTACTCTATGTGAATACTTACTATTGTCTCCGCCATAGATGCTACAATGTACATGCTTTATACAGTTCAGTTTATGAGAAAAACAAGGCATAACCATTTGACTAACAACAACAGGCTAAAAGAGGTTGCATGCAATCTTTTGGAGAGCCTTCAAATGGATGATGGTTGGGTTCATCCTAATCATTGCATGGATGGAGGAACAGTTTCCATGTTTAACATAAATAACTTCATCAAATTGTGGTCCTCCATGTAGATGTGGCTGAAACAGTCAAACCCAGAATTCGACATTGTTTCTGCACTTAAAATTCCCCTGGTCATAACTCCTTCATGGTAATGAATTTTGACAAACAATTTCTAGGTTACATGAACGAGGGTACTCCGAACAAAACCCACATGTCGAAATATCAAGATTATTCCCAATTTGATCACAAATTTCATATTTTCACCTACAAGAATTTATTATGTGCTCAACTTGTAGCAACTAGTTCAATTGTCTTGTGAAGAATTTTGGTAATGTAACCCTGCAACAAATGAACTTAGCAAAAAACCATTATTAGTAAATCATGACAAAATCATCTCTAATCATGGAAAATTCAAGAAAACTAATGATAGTTAACCACAAAGTGTAAGACGTGAATTGGCGGCAAGTTGTGGAATTACGTTATGAAATGAGTTAAAAATGTTAGAATTTAGGTTATGAAATAATGGTACTGTGCGATGGGAAAATGGGCATACTCGAGGCCTAACAGTGATTAAACTGGGATATGATCCCAACGATGTAAAGGAAACTGAAGAAATCATCAAGAACAAGAATGCAGATATAACATCGTTGAAGAAATAGCTTAAGCTCTCCTCCACTAAAGATCCATAGGCCAAGGAATATGGAGAGTAGGAGAAGCAAAGGGAGAATCTATTCAAGATCATCATTGAACAGAACAATAATATTTCAAAAATGGAAAATGAGTTGGAGACACTCCTAAAAGAAATAGAGCAACAAGCTAGTGCAGTGCAGGAAATTCCTTTGGCTGTAATCCTAGTGGCAGGTACATCGGTAGCTAAGGCATCAACATCAACAACAAATTCAACAACAATTGTCACAACAGAAGGACAGTCTAACAGTACACCAGCAGATTTGGATAAGGCCATGGAAAATATGTCTATTAAATACTAAGAAATTGAGAAATTAAATAATCTCAGGAACAAAAGCTCAAAATAGACAATGTATATCTAGTAGAATTGCATAAAACACACAAGCTCGTGCATAGATAGAATATATGGAGAATCAATCTGTCATAGATGATACCATTGCAGAAGCCAAAGAAACATCTGGATGGAGATCAATGAAGCTATCACAAGGATATGGCCATCTATTGAAATCATCTTTGAACAAGATGAGTTGTCCAAAAATCAAAAGAACTTATAGCAAATGTGAAGAAAGACCTTGGCACCAAACCAAGTGATTCTATAGCTCTAATAAGACTTTTAAATTGAAAATCCAGAGAAGAGTTGGAAGAATTAGACATAGAAGACAAAACATATACCATTTTGGAAGTGAGAAAAGTTCTCACTAAGAAGAATTTGATGTTGCAACTAGAGACTAAATTCAACAGTCTTGAAAACATCACTCAGAGATTTCATAGGAAATTCAACATACTGCACCAAAAGGTCTCCCTGGATTACATGGGATAGGAGATAAATTGGTCAAGCATGAAGATTACCAGCATAAATTTTACACCATTGGTAGAGACAAGTCAAAATTTCCTAAAATTAAGGGGACACTCACAAGAAAGGTGTTTATGGAAGGCTTAAGCTACTATTTACTGATCAAACATGAAATCAGTCATTTGTTTCTCAATAAGCCTACCTTCGAGAAATTCACAGAGGTAGATGAGGTTTACCTAATCAAGCTTAAACTACCATTTGAACAGAGGTGGGAAAAATTGTGTGAGTTACTAGAGTAAATAGTCATGGAATCTCTAGAAGGACATCAATAGCGAACTGTTATTCTTCAGGTCCAGTCACCAACAACAAGCCAAAAAAAAAGTGCCTGCCAAATGCAAAAATTCAGTTTCCTAAATTTTTGTACTATTTATGTAAACAATTTTAGATAATTTAGGATTTTGCCTTGATATTCTGAAATCAATATGTTTTTGTAATTTTTCTATAATACTTCATATTTAGAAGTAGTAAAGGTTGATTTTTTTATGGAAGAAAAGGACTATTGATGTAAAACTGCTCCATAAGTTTCAGTGGACAAATTTTCAGTAATACAAAAACTTTCCAGGATTCATGTGTTAGATTTTGTTGGTGAAGTGATATTCTCTCTTGTTCTTATGTTTTCCTTTCTCTGTAATTTCACATTAGTTTCTAATCTATTTTGTTCAAAGAAAATAAAGAATCTGAATTTGTTTAAATACACTCAATTCTGTCTTTTGAACAATTTCGATGTTTTCAACCGAAGTTAAGCAATAGAATTCTTAATTGCTCTATGTCTAATGGATACTTAATCATTTCTTCTTTCCCATCTCATCAAGCATTTAAGATCCAATGAATTTGCCTACCTTGCCTTGTTAAACTCATCTGTCACTACTGAAAAGATCCACCTAAAGCAAATTGACTCCATTTCCCAATGGTCTCTTCTTACATTATCACCCTGTTAGGCTAGGAGGTAACTCCTCAAATGAAATTGTGTTTATTCATTTAGATTGTTCATAGTTATATACATGAGGGAGTGACTCTTGAGTTTCATCTCCCGATGACTCTTCCTTTTCCATTATTTATTATTTACATTATTTACAATTGTTCACCCAATCCCCATGATTAGGTGTCAACATTCCCCCCCTTAATCTGAAGGGATGTTGGTGAGTCCAAACATCGTTCTGAATCTTTCAAGATTTTCTCTTCCAAGTGCTTTGGTGAAGATATCTGCAATCTACTCATTAATGGAACAATGGCATAGATGGGTTGTCTTGGCCTCAACATGATGTCGAATCAAATGGTATTTTGTATTGATGTGCTTCGTTCGATCATGGAACTCTGGGTTCTTGTCCAACTTTATTGCATAGGTGTTGTCAATCATGAATGAAGTCGAATGTACTTGTTTTACCTACAAATCTTCCAAAATTTTCCTGAGCCACACAATTTCTTTTGTTGCCTCAGCTGCTGCCACATATTCTACCTCTGTTGTGGAATCTGTTGGAACTGATTAGTTGTGTGATCTCCAGGAGACAACTCTTGATCCAAGACTCATAGCATAACCAAAAGTAGATACCCTAGTTTCTTTGTCTCCATTGAAGTCTAAATCAGATTATCTAATCAAGCTGAAGTCGCCCACCTGTGTATACTTGAGTCCAAATTCTTGAGTTCCCTTCAAGTACTTTATAACTCTTTTTGCAGCAGACCAATGTCCCTCACAAGGATTTTGCATAAACTTGGAGAGGATTCCAACAACAAATGAAATGTCTAGTCTGGTAGTAGTCAGGTAGTTGAGACTTCCTACAAGCTGTCTATAATTTGTTGCATCCTCAAATTCTTTTCCTTCAATGGATGTGAGCTTTAAGTTTTGTTCCATTGGAGTGGTTAGAGGATTGCACTCAACCATGCCAAATTTGTTCAATAGATCTCCAATGTACTTCTTTTGAGAAAGGAATATAGACTTCGGTTGTTGAGTTACTTCAATACCAAGATAGTAATGAACATAGTCCAAATCAGTGATTTCAAAACCTTTCCTCAATTCCTTCTTTATGGATGCAATGTAGCTCTCATTGTTCCATGTCATCAAAAGATCATCTACATATAACACAAGATATACAACTATTTTTCCAACTTTCTTGACAAACAAATTTGCATCATCAAGATCATAATGTTTGAAATTAAGTTTTAGGAGATGCTCAGTTAACTTTTCATACCAGGCTCACAGTGCTTGCTTGAGGCCATACAAGGATTTCACAAGTTTGCATAATTTATGTTCCTATCCTTTCACAGTAAATCCTTCAGGCTGAGACATAAAAACATTCTATTTTAGATCTCCATTCAAGAAAATGGTTTTTACATCCATTTGATGGACTTTCCAACCGTTCTAAGCTGCTAGGGCAAAGAGTGTTCGGATGGTAGCCCATTTTGTTGTGGGGGAAAAAGTATCCTCATAATCAACCCCTTCCTTATGTGAAAAACCTTTTGCCACAAGCTTGGATTTGTGCTTATCAAGTGAACCATAAGCTTTACACGTGTTCTTGTAGATCCACTAGCAGCCAATTAGTTTTGTTCCCAATGGAGGATCAACCAGCTTCCAAGTGTCATTCTTTATCAAGGCATCATACTCCTTTTGCATCGCTTATTTCCATTCATCATGAGAAGCGATTTCTTGGAAGGAAGTTGGTTCAAAATCTGTAGACAAATTCAATTCACAATCATAAGAAACATCCATATCAATGGGTGAATCGAAATCATCTACATCACCTCCATTTTGCCTAGTTGAATTTCTTGTTCCTGTCTTTCCAACCTCATCAGGATGAACACTTTCAAGTGTCCTTGTCAGCCACTTTGGGGGACCTTTCTGAGATGGTCCAAGTTGCTCAATGGATTGAGTTGGGACCGAATCAAGATTGAGTCTCCCAATTCTGTCAATCACATCACTCAAAGTATCATCATTGGTTGGAGTTTCATGTGGGGGAGAGAGTGCTTCAGAAGAAGATTCCACAAGTTGATCCAGTATAGGAATCCCTCCTTCAAGATGTGGAATCTGATTATCAAATTATTGAAATGATTTTGCATTTGCAAATCTATCCAAGCGATCAAGTTTCCGCTCAACAAAATTGTCAGCTATGGAAGATTCAACAAAGATTACATCTCTAGCTACAACAAACATTTTATTAACTTCATCATAGAGAAAGTATGCTTTGGAGGTGTTTGAATACCCCAAGAAGATACAGTTACAACTCCTTGCACCAAGTTTGTTTCTATGTACCTTTGGTATCAAGGCATAACAGGTGGAACTAAAGACCTTGAGATGCTTTACCGAAGGAATGTGCCCATACCACATTTCATAAGGAGTCTTATTTCTAATAGAATTAGATGGACATCTATTCTTTACATGTACAACACATAGAACTGCATCAACCCAAAACATCAATTTTACATTCTTGAAACACATCATGGAGTGCACCATATTTAAGATTGTCCTATTCATTATTTTAGCTACTTCGTTCTGTTGGGGATTATAAGGCACAGTTGTTTGATGTTTGATCCCATGTTGGCAAAGATAGTTTTCAAATTCATTTGAAGTGTATTCTTTTCCATTATCAGTGCGAATAGAGCCAATATGAGATTGTGCATCATTTT
>APFE030509915.1:50057-85818 GCA_000404065.3 Pinus taeda
TTCATCATAATGAGAATTGTATGAGAAATTTTGTGCACGAGCAGAGGTACCTTGCAGCTTGAGAAGCCTTTCTTCTTCTATCCCTGTCATGACAAGTGAGTGATCTAATGCTTTTCTCACCTCAACCTTACCATCAAACATATGAATGGAGTGTCCTCGCTGACGGATGTGGACCAAGGACAGAAAATTTCTCCTAAGCTATGCGAGATATAAAACATCACACAGAAGAAATTCTGGAAGACCAAGCAATTTGAGCATGATTGTTCCAAGCCTTGATGGCTTGAGTTTTGATTTGTCAGCAAAGTATATTGCTCCATCAACATTGTCAGTAAATTCTTCAAAAAAATCTCTTCTAAAATTCATGTGGCAAGTTGCTCCTGAATCAAGCAACCAATCATTTTTCCAAGAAGCAAGTGAAGCATTAAACAAGTCTTCATTTACTCCAATATTACAGTGTGCCACAACATAGTGAGCGGATTTAGGTGCTTTACCTTTCTCTTTGTCATTAGTTTTACCTTTGGGTTAATTTCTTTCCTACTGAATTCTGTCCCAAGGAAACTTGCATGTGGATGCATCGTGTGATCCATCTCTATTGCAACGTATGCAATGCAAATCTGACTTTTCTCCTTGAGAGTGTCTGCCCCCCTTGACTCTGAAATTTCTTCTTCCCTTTTGTCTTCGACCACCTCTTCCTATGGAAGAATCTTGAGCAAGATTATTTTCTCTATGTGCAAGACACACAACCTCTTCATAAGACTAAGGAGTTGTCTTCTTCCCAAAAGCTTTCTCTCTCTTAGCAAATTTATTCACAAGGGAGTCAAAGAAATTTCTTTGAGTTTCCATTTTCCTGCAATGACTCGAGATAATTTCAGTAAGTGGGTTAAAGTGCCTTAACAAAAGCTATCCAAGGAATGTCTAGTTCAACATTATTGACTTTGATATCATGCATAATAGATTTTACTTCTCATGCAAGAGTAAGTGGATCATCATTTTGTAATTCAAGGCTGAACAATTTAATCATGAGTTGAACAACTTCAAGTGCAGAGTGTGAGTCATAGAGTTCCTTCAACTTTTGTAAGGGTTCAAAAGAATTTGAAAATGGTGAAATATGGGGATTCACCTCTTCATTTACAAATGCTACAATCAAGGCATAAGCCTTGTTGTTCTTATTTTCCCAAATGGTGAATTCCTTGTCTGAGTTAGGATTTTTTGGTTCTTTGTCTCCTTCTCCAACACACACTCCTTTCCATAGCTCATTAAAAATGAGAGTGTGTTTGATCTTGCATGACCATTCTGGATAGTTCTCCTTCCTGGTGAGAACCACTCCCACAATAAATATCAATGAATGCATTGTAAAATCTGTGTACTGTAAAAAAATTGTACTTCTGCTCTTGTCGTGTAAAAAAAAATTGCACTATAGTAGCAATATTGTGAAAATATAATTCTAATATGTATATAACAAAGATATATTTGGGGAAGGTATTATATGGGGAGGGTATTATATGAGGGAGGGGTTACATATGGGGAGGTAGTATATGGGGGAGGCATTACATGTGAAGGCAGAGTTACATAACAGCATGTGAGCAATAATAGGATCAAGTGGTAATACGACCAAGCGGTGCTTGGAGGAGGCAAGTTCGGGGTCTGGTGGAGCGGTGTGATACCACACCACAATACTGGGAATGGCAACCAGTGGGGTGAGTGAAGATAGAAACATTGTATTAGTTGAGCTTTTGTGTATGCTTTTGTCAAATCTACGAATGCAATGGTATGTAGGAAACCACCAAAAAAAAAAACGCACCTATCATATAACTACCAAAAATGCAGATATATAAACTAAGAGTTGGTAGACAAATCCACGCTCACCGCACCGCACCAGAGGCAATTCAATGTTTCATTATGCTTCGTTTTTGTGACGATCTGTCGGATATTGGACCATGGCTTCTCTGCTTCCTACCGTATATTGGACCACGGCTCCTCGACTTGCTTTACATTCCAGGTCCTCTTGGGCTTGAGAAACAACATAGTGAATAAAGTGTAGTGAAATGGGAATTTGTGATGGATTGTCGAGAGCACGTCTCAGCCGGTGACATGCCCACGGAGGGCGGTTTAGGAGTATAACCACAATGTTTGGGAGTATAACTAGATGGAGGACTGTGCGTGGAGCATTTTTCTGGACAGAGAAGAGCAGATTCAAAGCAAAGCGTATGGCAGAAGCAAGGTCGATGTGTTTTGAAGCCGAGTAATGAATGGAAACAAAACCATGGCACGAGAATTGGGACTGTGCGTTGTGTACTATTTGGGGCCGACTGTGCAATGGAGGGCCAATCAGAATGGTATGCACAATGGGAGGATAAAGAAGTAATTTGGCCAGAGGAAAGATGATAGAATAATGGCAGATATGACAGATTGGGAGTTACAAGGCAGAGAGGGAAGCCAAAAATGGCACTGGCTCTGATACCATGTCAGACTAGGAGGTAACTCCTCAAATGAAATTATGTTTATTCATTTAGATTGTTCATAGTCATATACATGAGGGAGTGAATCTTGATTTTCATCTCCCGATGACTCTTCCTTTTCCATTATTTATTATTTACATTATTTACAATTGTTCACCCAATCCCCATGATTAGGTGTCAAAAACCAAACAATCAATTCAAAAACCAAACCTTGAACTTTCACATCTAGCCTGAAATTCTAAAAGCAAACAAAGCTAAATCTAATAGAGAGATCCCTCTCTAATTTTAGGAGGGCTAGATTCTAGACTTGAAAGTGGTTTTGTGGTTAGCTTTGCATTTCTTTCACAGTCTTAAGAAATACAGAATGCTAACAGGAGAGATGGAAAATGCAAAGAGAATGATTGTCGACAGAGTGAAGGATCATGTGGTCTGTCACATTGCTGGCAGAGGAGGATATGTGGGATGCATTGTTAACATTGTATCAAGGACCTTCTAAGCAGTAGAAGATGTGCTTAGAGCAGAAGATGAAGTCCACACAGATGCAGAAGGGGGAACACATTGATCCGTTCCTTGCAAAGCTTCATTAGACCCGAGATGAGCTAGCAGTTGTGGGGTCTACACTATAGTCTTCTGATATGGCAAGACTGGCCCTCAACTCAGTTTTAGAGGAGTGGCAAGTATTTGTCCAAAGCATCTTGGCCAGGGAGAACATACCGGATTGGGAAGCAATGTGGGAAATTCTTAAGCAAGAGGCGTTGAGGAGAGACTTGGTCAGGTGTCAACTTGATGAAAGTAGGAACAGTGGGTCAAAGCCCAAGGAGAAGGAAGAGAATGTAGCCCTTGCATCCAAGGGGTAGCCAGAGTAGTGGAGGTGGAAGAAGGACATCTCAAAGATTAAATGCTCCAGGTGTGGTGAATTTGGTCACTACACAACACAGTGTCATCTCAAAAGGAAGAACAAAGATGAGAAGCATGATCAGAAGGTTGCACCCGTAAAGATCGAGGAGGAGGATTTTTCCATGCAGCCCAAATACCTCCAAGAGGGAGGTGGGCTGATCTAGAGATGTAGTTTGAAAGGACAACAGATGGGCAGGATCCTTGAGAAGCCCACCTCTCGGATAAATTCCTTGCTACGGGAGCCTAGATCAGAAGTAGCAAGATGGACCAGTGTCAATTGATGTAGAGGAGTATCATAGTGACATTTGCAGTGGCTAGGAGCACCAGAGACTGAGCAGCACAGAGCAGAGTTGGCAGCAGAGGTCAGTAGCAACACAGAGCAGATTTGGCACAAAGCATAGGTCAATAGCAGCGCAAAGGCTTCAAAGGGTCAACTTAGAGACTAGCAACAGTCAAACTCCAGCAACGAGATGTATCATACTGAACACTTGTTCAGTAATTTGGGATGTTTTTCCATTGTTGATTCAACAACAACGATTGGAGAAGGTTGCAATGTTGGCAGTGAAAGTGCTAGAAGCAACACAGATGTATAATTTGAGAGGGAGTTGCAGTACATATGCAGTGTTGATAGTGGCGGTGTCAGCAGTAGTACAAATGCAACATTTGCACAGTAGATTGTGGGCAACAATGTCAGAAATCAGCAGCGTAGAAGGAGATGTTTCAGAGTCAGAGTGATCCTTCAGGAGGTTGCATTGCTAGAGCACATTCCTCGCTAAGAGGGATTGTTGATTTCTGGTAGCATCGGATGTGCTCTGTTAGGGCCTAAATATACCTCAGGCTGAGAAAGGCAGGATCTAGGGTAACATCAAACCACGCTTAACCTGGTAGCTAGCCCTACCAAGTCGGGAGAGGTCTCTCTCTGTTGTATCTCTAAACCGGAAATATAGCTTTGATACCACTTGTTGTAGATCTAACCCAAGATATTATAGATCTGATAAGAAAGTATGAGACAATGCAAATAAACCCAGAAATAGATAGAAATGATTCTTTATTATCAAACCCTTATGGTAGAGCAACACCATACATTCACTCCTTAAGGAAGGAGAATACTCCACAAGCCATATGCTTGTTCATACAAGACTACTTCTCTTCATATTTCTCCATGTGGAGTCTCTAGCCTCTATATAGGCCTCATACATACAATACCATGCATCATTACCATGGTTTCCTCATACCATCAACTAATACCATGGGCCCCTTACATTATTATTAACTACTTGTGGTCCTTACATGACATGGGTTAACCACCTTATTTATTACTATGGCCCATCCCATTATTACATTATTACCTTGGGTACCTCCTTCGGTACCCCATATTACCCCCCTAGGTACATAACACTCTCCTTGTCAATCTCAGGAAAATATAGCAAATGAGGCTTGAGATGACTGATGTAAAGACTAATTTTAGGCTAGGTATATGCTCAAAGAAGTTTGATTGAATTTGATGTTGGTTTGATGGCTCAAATGTGAAAGGTAGGTTTGGGTCCGGGGAATGGACACAATCTTGCAGAGATCTCTATGGGGCGAGGTAGGAAAATGGCTTAGTACTTCAAATTGAGTGAGATGGAGAGCTTTAAGATTGATGAGGAGTTGGAGAGGGCATGAAAGTCTCAAGGATCCTCTTCAAACAGCTGAAAACATAAATAACTAAACAAACCCTAGGTAGAGCACTGCAACATCAATGAATTCTACCTTTATCCTTGTTTCATTTAGTTAAGATCAACAAAGAGAGATGATGGCATACATAAACACATGTAAACTTGCATTACAGAAGGAAAAACAATACCAAATCAAGTTGCCACAAGAATTCCATAAAGTGCTGCAAACCCTGGTCTATTCCTTTGCCAAACTGCAGAGATGAATGTATCATGCTGCTCCAGGCTTCCACAAAAGTCCAACCATTACCAATGACTGAAAAAGTACTGGATATAGGCAACAAACAACTCATCCTAGCCTTTAGGGGTCGAGTTCATAAGTTTAGGAGCTGTTTCAGCAAGATCTAAACTGAGAACTAAAAAGTAGGCAGTGGAACAACTTGCCTCTAAAAACTAGGAAACTGATTCATTCAGTGGCAAACTACCTTTTCATCATGAATCTACCTCCATGAGTGAAATTTTAGCATATTTACATCAAAATCCATCAAGTTACATCAAATTACATCATTATTTTGACTATGAGGAAGAGAAAGTTCAAACTAAGAAAAAACTAGGTGAAAAACAGAGTTTTTTGGCAAAAATGACAAATTTTCATCCTGTGCGCCGCACTCCTGTCCTTGTGCACCACACCATTTTGTAGTTGATTTTGGAGACCTTACCATGCACCAAATTTGCTCCAAGTGGGTTTTTTGGAAAGGACTGTCTGTCTAATTTACATAACAGGTGGAATTTCTGAATTTAGTGTTCATTTGCCCCTCCAAAAATGATTTCTCTCAACACTACTTCCTATGTGGCCAAAAAGGGGCAGAAAGGGCATTTTTGAGGTGTTTTTAACCCTTTTGGAAGCTTAAAACTTGACAAAATTTCTTGGCCATGTGTAGGCATCCATATTTTTGCACGAGGAATCCAAAAATGCTGAGTTTTCCTCCAAATGAGGTCCCTAGCAAAAGCGCGCGCCAAGTGGCACGGCTCACCAGGCAAAAAAACCTGTTTTTTACTCCAAAAATTCAAAATTGACCAAAGGTGTCCCAAATTTCTTGAAATTTGGGCTGAGTGTCCTGCATCAAGTGTTGTGTTGGGCTAAGGAAGCCTCAGCCAAGATCTAGAGCTTGTCTTGCTCTTTTCTCTTCCTCAATGCTTTCCTCAACTTGGCCTTCAAAGTCCTAATTCTCGCTTGCAACTTTTGTTTCTTGCCAAATAATGATAGGCCACGTGCCTCAACATATTTTTCTCTTTATTGGCCTTCTCCAGCAGCTTCTCCAAATGCATATTTGCACTTTCAAGCCAAGACTCGCGATCAACTTCAATTTCTTGTTCAAGTGGTGTCAACTTGACTTTCCTCCTCTTGGTAGCTTGCCGATTTTCTCTTATATCTTGGAGCTCCATGATGGTTTGCTGATCCTCTAATTATTTATTTTTCTGCTCCAGATAATTGATTATCCACTTGGCTCTTTCCAAGTTGAGAGACAAGTCATGAATGTCATCTTGCTGCTCCTGAATGATCTCCTTGAGCTTTGAGCCCAAATCAATGTCATCATCCTGAATGAGAATGAAATCTGCCTCTTGACCTTCTAAAAGCCCCTCATCATGTAATGGTTGCTTACCCTTGTCCTGTACCTGCTTTGCTGTTGAAGGAAACTAGACCCCTTCCACCCCGGGTGGAGATATTACTCGTTTTGTTGCTGCAAACAATCTTCTTGTGCCATTTTGGTAAGTGACAAACACTGGCACACTGGTGGTTTGAGTCTTATGCACCTCTTGCATATGTGAAGGCTCTCCTGCCTCATGAAAAACGGATGGGGGCACTTGAGGACCTATGAAGACCTCATGTGAAATGAAATCCTCCCATGAAACATTCAGTAAACTAAGTTGATGCAAAACCACAATCTTGATTAATGCAAAGTGATAGATGTTGTTATATTGCTGATGAGGAGGCTTCCTTTGAACCAATGTGGTCATTTTATCAATATTCCGACAAATGAAATAGGGGAGGTTCATCATCCTCACCCTAGTAAAATGCATCAACAATTTGATATGATAGGTGTATAGGCGAGAAAATCTGCCTTCACAGCTGAAATATTTGATTATGAGTTTCATAAGGGGAGCATATGTGTCATGTAGGTACCTAAAAGGGAAGACCCTACTGACATGCCTATGAAAACCAGCCTTGATATAAGGATCATAATGATCTCTGTCCACCAGCTGCCCCTTATTCCGTTGTTCACCTATATTCGGAATACCAGTTGCTCTAGCTATAGTCTCAGGTGTCAAGGTGAATGTCACACCTGCCAAATTGACCTGGCCATTGTGAAGATGAAGGGCAAAAAATTTCGCAAACTCATGGTGGTATTTGACTCTTTCCACCATCTCACAAAATTGGTAACAAGATTGATATTGGAAGCATGTTATAGCAAGAGGGCAAGCCAACAACTCAATAAGTGTAGTAGGCTCCTCCCGGTTATGTTTTCCACTCTTATGAGGTCTCCTTGGTGCATGAATTTCTTTGGAGGAGTCACTCACTGTTTCCTCATTTCTGTCATAAGAAGAATCTGACTCCATGTTTGCCAATGCTTGATTTTCTTAGATGAGTATGAAGAGATTTTATAGTGTCAATAGGTATTCGTTGCTAAACAATAGGGATTTGATGATAAGGATTGTGAAGGGACTGTGAATGAGGGGTTGGGGATGTTGCTTGTAGGGTTAGTGGAAATGGAAGGGTTTGGGGAATGATATTTAGGGTTTAGGGATATTAATTAGGGTTTGGGATAAGTGAAGGTAGGGAATAGGGTCATTAGTTTTAGGGATGGGGGAATAGGTAAGTGTAAGTGGAAAATGGAAGGATAAAAGAGGTTAATGAAATGTAGTGGGGGAGTGAAAATGGTAGGGGTGGGATTTAGACAACAAAAACAGTAATTTGCAAACCCTAGGCAACTTTTTTTTCAACTAACTGTGCAAGGAACTATGGTTTAATTTTTTCCTTATTGAAACACCATAAACACTAAAGGAAACTCATACATTGGCCATATGGAGGTGCTGACTTACTTGTGAAATGAGGAATTTATGATTTTGAAGCTTTAGAGGAAGATCTGGATGAATTTCAGGCCTTGAAGACTGGAGCGCCGCGCCCACTCATAGGTGTGCCACACCTCTCTGGTGTGTCGTGCCAGTTAGAAATTTCAATGTACACTGTGCTCTGTGTGCGCCACACAGTCCAAGTGCGCCGCACCTTCAAATTTTCACTGTTTGAATGCAAAATCGCTCCTTTATTTCGAAAACACAAATTGCACTTGCTCTCTTCTCCTTTGGCATACAAATGAGCTTCCTTTGACATGAAAACACTTTATATACCAATGATTTTGATTTTTCACTTATGAAAACCCACTTTCCTAATGTTTGTCTTTCACTTGCTTTTTCAAACTCTGTTTTAGGCAGTTTGTCTTACTTTTTGCCTTTGATGGACTAAATGCTTTGAAATTTTGTTTCTTTTGCAGGATCTGGAGTGCAAGAGCTTGGCAAGGTGACCAGGGCTACCTCTTGAAATTATTACATATAGGAAAAATGAAATTACATGAAATTTTGTACATAAAATATAAAAACTCTTTTGAAAAATCAATCACTGAGCATGTGATTATTAAAATTTTTGTTGATCAGACTTTATTTGACTTCCTCATGTGTCTGCCGACCATTATTGAGATTTTGCAAGACTTTATTGACAAAACCCTAGACCTAATGAGACCTAAAACCCTAAAAATGACTTTTACAAATGTAAAGGCAAAAATGACTGGAAATGACCTAAATGTATGAAAATGGGCCAGTAGGTAAAGATCATGAGGGAAAATTTATAATATGCCACTACCATTAGATGATCCATGACCCTAATGGAATGCAGTTGATCGGATGAGACACCTAACATGCAATGCAACAAAAGAATTTGATCACTGATGGAGGGAGGAAGATACCAACACTAACATGCTCTAAGTCTCAAAATTTGCAGGGAGGCTTAGACACATGAATTCTCCAATACCCATAAATCGTTTTGGGAAATTTCACCCAAAGACAATTTTATTAAAATAATTAATTATTTTTAATGGGACCCTAAGTCTAAACTTAGGAAATGAAAATAATTAAAGGGTATTAATCTAATTGTGGGTGAGAAGACAAGGATCAAACCAAAATGATTTGAGCCATTGATTAGGAGTTAATATGGGTCGTTGGTTGTCCAACAAAAATATATAAGAAGGGGCTTGAGGGGCACTTGGAGAACATATTGAGTGAAGATCAGAAGATCGATTTTCTGAAGTAGAGCAATTGTCGGAAATAATTTCGAAGTGATCTTTTGTAGTGAAGGGTAGGGATAGTTTCGCTTGGAGATTTCTCGTGATCTGGGAATAATCATCAAAGGAGGCAAAGAGACATCTGAGATAGGCAGCACAAAGCTAGAAGAGGTTGATGCAAGGCCACGTAGAGGCAGCGCAGAGCCTTAAGGAAGTTTGGAAATTTGTTGGGGGAATCGATATTAGAAGCCGGAAGCCGGGGTGTGAAACTGGGAGGTGAAGATCGAAGTTCCTGGGCAACAAATCGATCAATAGAAGGGGTGATGTTGTCCCTAGAGGTTGTGACATTGGGCTAACGCAGAGGCAGCTAGGGGCAGTCCATTTAGTCGCTTGATCAACCAGGATTTCCAATGATAGTGTGTGGTAATATCACTCATCTCTCTATCAGTGATATTCTCTGTACTAGATAGGCAGGAGGGAATCCAAATATTGTATTTAGAATTACTAATGCAAAATAATAAAACCCTCAATCGCTGCATCGATTTTCCTGCAATGGATTTTTTTGGGGACATTTGTCCAAAAATAATTATGTGGATGTGTTGTTTATTTCTTTCTTGTTCATTTTCTTGTTTTTGCATTTTATTTAAATGGTGAAGGTTGCAGTGTATTAGTTTCAGTCTTTACTGTAGGAAACAATTGATCTAAAATGGATCCTAAAACCTCTAAGTCTAAGTCCTAAAACTATCGGAAAACATTACCGCAAGCAAAAACCATGAAGAATGGTGGAAAACAGAGTTTAGTGAAGAATGCACCAGAGCTGTTGGATCAGACAGATCAACGGCCCAGATTAAATCAGGATATCGTATCGGAGCAGGCCAGGGGAACGTATTGGAGGCAGCCCATTGGGAAATGCGATTAGCGATCAAGCGATTTAATGAGAGTCGTTGGATTGGGCGCGCAGATCCAACGATGGAGATCACATAATTGCATCGCAAATATTACCAAAGGCAACACTTACCCGCAGGCCCAAAGTCTATGCAATATGCGATTTTCACTTTATTGCATCGCTATAACACAAAGGAGGACTTTACCGAGAGCTTGAGGACTTGCGATATGCGATCACGATATATCGCATCGCAATATCGCATCGCAACGATACAAAGGGTGATACCAATGGACCCATGACCCCACGATATGCAATACGCCGATATCAGTGATCGGCGATTGACGATCAAGTAATACAAAGGGTTGTTGACATGTGATATGCGATTGTAATCAGGGAAGACCCGAAAGGAATTATAATGCGGTTCTATAAAATTTGAAGTCCGATAATAACGTTTTTCCTATGTATTTCTGTGTATTCCCACTATGGACCAAATACAAAGGGATTATGGCCATAGAGCCGTGACATGCAACTTGCGATAAAAGTGCGGATCCGAAAGGATTATAGAGCAGGCTTTATATCTTTTGAGTTCTAGCTTTGACACTTCAGTAAGATTTTTCATGGTTTTTCAATGTATTGCTACGTATTTCCCTGTGTAAACAGAAGAGTGTATTCTCAGGGATTTCACCCGCACCAGTGGTCCTTTCCGTTTGAAAACAGGTGGCCACCATACCTTAGAGCATTTTGCAATGATTGCTTAACGCTTAACAAGGATCTAAACGGACAACGACCAGGAGCCAGAGAGCCCGAAAAGGAATGCAAACCGACAGCACCGATAAGCTTAAAGCCATCCAATAGCAACATAGAAGGGGGGTCAGTTGAAGACAGCCATAGAAGGACAATCAGCCAGTCAGATTGAGGTAGATTAAATAGAGGAACATGACAGAGGGAGAGTCTATGCACTCTTTTATACTCGAGGTTTTCGAGCAAATCCCTCTTTGATGTCACTGTTGGTTGAGACTTTGTTTTGAGCTCACCCTTGTAATAATATGTTCTTAAAGACTTAATATAGAGGTCGACACTAAAAGCTGGACTAGGAGACGTAGCCAAGAAGTCTGGTGAACTCCTTGATTATTTGTTGTGTTGATGTGTGTGTTTGTTATGTTTTCTAACTGTTAATTGTCTATATTATTCGCAGTCTTTTCGATCCGTTGCACTAAGTAATATAGGAATTCCTGCACATGAGTCTGTAATACCTTAATATTGATTTAAGATCTCATTTTCAGATCAACAATAAAAAATTTGTTTGGTAATTAACCAATAGAAGAAACGTAATCAATTGTTGCAGTAGAAATTTGGGGCTTCTAAATTTTCACACAGGGATGGATACTCGATATATTAATCAAATGATCCTCAAAAATCCTTTTGTTACATACCTTCCAAATGTCCCATGCCAAGAAGATAGGTAGTGCTTTTAATTTCCCCATATGATGATCCAACTAGTGGATACATGATTCAAGGAAGAAAAATGGATCATCATCCAACAAATTGAGAGTAGACAAAACTAAATTCCAAAGGGCTTTGTAGAATGCACATTGAAAAAGAGGTGGTCAATCGATTCAGGACCACGCAAGAAAAGAGCACACACGTTGTATCCATGAAATCCACGATGGAGCAAGTTGTCCCATGTCAATATTTTATTTTTGAGAGAAAACCAAATGAAACACCCGAGTTTTGGAGGGAGGGGCCATTGCCATAGTCTCTAGATCCACCATTTATCCCTGGAGGGAGGGGCAGAAGCATAAATCACATCATATGAAAATTTGGCAGTGTCCTGTCTAGATGTGGAATTCCAACACCACACCAATTCATCCCCCTCATCCGATAAGATAAGAGCACAACATATCAATTTAGAGATAAAGTCATCCTACTCATAGGCCAATAGTCCCTGTAATCCCAAGTATGATGAGTGCTTCCACCTACCATTGAGCGGGGCTTGGGAGCAAGGCGTATAAGCATGACACAACTTGTTCATACACCTAGCATTCAATTGTGAATGTAGCTCATTTGATAGAATAGAAAAGGACGACCCATCAATAAAAGGATCAACCCTGAGGAGAATATGAACACCACTTCCAACGTTCTAGGAAATCCATTTTTTTATCCAAGGTAGGGCATCTACCAAACCCCTCCAAATATTCAAACCAACAATGTAATTTGATGGCTGATACGACCACAACCACTCAATAAAAGGACGATTATGAAAATACTTATTTGAAATGATATTACTCTAGAGATCAACTCCTGTAATGACTCTCCATAGGTTTTTCATTGCTAAAGCTAAACCAAACCAATCAAGTTTTTTAAAACCCCAACCACCACAACTCTTAGGTTGATAAAACAACTCCGATTTAACCAAGTGAAAACTAACATGGTTTCTCCTATCAGAGCAAAAGAAATTAAACCTAAATTTTTAAATCTTATTAATAGCAAATTTAGTAATCTTTGGAAAAGAGCCAATAAACAAGGGTGTTTTCCAAAACCAACTTGACTAAAGTCATCTCCCACCGAGTGAGAACCATCTGTAATACAAATTGTTAATACAATGATCCATACGCTTATGGAGCAATTTGTAATACCAATTGTTAATACAATGATCCATACGCTTATGGAGCAAGTAGTAGCAAAACTTTAAAAAAATGTACAATGTCACCATTATCAACCCCCTTATTACAAAACCCCAGAAAGAAGGTTAGAGGAATCACTATTAAACTCACTCAATCATATCTATCGATTATGAAAGCATATTCTCCAAAACACAATTATAAACTCTTTCTTTTTAGAATGTGATTAAAATATTGATGTGTGCAATCAAGGCAAGGTATAATCTACGAAGTATTTATCGGATGCACAAACAATGGATTTTTTTATAGTAGTGGGTAAAGTACGAAATCCCCTTTACAAGAAAACTATTTTCTCATGAGTCTATTTAATGGTGCTCGAATAATGATAAATGATATTTCAATGCAATATGCATTGTTTTTATAATAACATTTCAAGTTTGGTGACCATTCTTAATGGTGATGACTCATATCCAAGTATAGATTTATTTGAATTTTATATGGTTTAAGTGTTAAATGGATTAAATATTTTAAGAATATTTAGAGGTTATTGTGTGAAATTTAATCGTGTGGTGTTTAATTAATTAGGGTTAATATGAATTTATAAGGTTTTATTTTTTTATATATGTAATATAATGAAATTATTTTAATGTCTATGAGACTAAAAATAGCCTATGGGACATATTGCTTCTCTATTTGGTTCTTGTATTCGGTCCTTTTCCTGCGAAGTCTCACAATAAACACTCCCAACTTCTCAACAAACCCCTCGCTGAATAGATTATCCCAAGAGCTATCTACCATAATATTTGCATAACTTTCCCTGTTGTCTTTGAAGACCTCATATTCTAAAATGAAATGCTTTTTTGTTTCCACTTTTTCGAAAGAGAAAAAAAATACATATTCTTTCCTCCCACACTTCTTTTGGCCTTTTCCAACACCTTGTTTCACAACAAAGTTGATGAGAATTAGTCCTTAATTGAGTAATAATAATTTTGGCTCTCCATGAAATATTGGCCCCTATATATGATTTTTGTTGATGATTACGAGTGGGATTAAACTCCTAAATGCAATACTTCTTCTTTCTCCCTAGATCCTTCTCCCAAGTACGTTTGTGGAACTTATCCATAACAACAATTTTTATCTCTTTACTATTTGTGAGACACATCCTCAAGAAAATACTCCATTTACTAAACCATTTGTTATTTTTCCGCATCCAATTCTTCTTTCTTTTGCACAATATGTTATTAAACACAACCTTAGGTCATTTTCCCTCTTCCATTTGCTTAATTTTTTTTAAATACCTTATGACTCGCACCATAGCAATTGCTTCAATAGGAGCAACCCCAGTTTCATTTAACAAGATAGCATAAGGAATTTCACTTTTAATTTTGAATTTGTTTGTAATCAAACACTTTTGAATTTTCTCAATTTGTTTCCACTACATCTCAGATGTACTGCTGGCCCAAAGTTCACAACTATAGAGAATCATTGGAATCACTAAAAACCCAAAAAGAGTTAAAGTGGTTTTCTAGTCCCATAACTCCGCCTCTCTATACCTATTTTGAAAAACATAAAATGATTTCCAACCCCCCAAAGTTATTTTCTTTCTACAACCATCCCAGCTTAGATTTCTATTGAAGTTAATTCCAAGGTATTTGTAATACACAACTTCTTCTAGAATGTTGCCTTCAAAGTAGAACTTATGCTAGTTATGCTTTCTTTTGTTAGAGAAAACCACTACTTTTGTTTTGCTAATATTGACTTGCATCCCCACCCTTCTACAAAAATGTTCAAGGGAAAGTAAGTGCTCTTGCAAACCAAGAGAAGATTTAGAAATCATAAGAAGGTCATCTGCATACAAAAGAAACCTTATAACGAACTTTCCCAAATGGATATCTTCACCCCCTTGCGAATTTATCCACTCATCAAGCTTGTTGATATATAAACCAAAAAGGGTAGGAGATAACGGGCAACCTTGCATGACCCCGATATTGCTTCTAAAACTTTCAGAAATGCCTGTTGAAGTTCTAATTTTGACTTTCACCTCTTCATACTGCCTATGCACAACTGCTCTCAAATGTTTGGGAACCTTGAGTTCCTCCATTATGTGCCAAAGCTTATCCCTAGGAACCGTGTCAAAGGATTTTCTAAAATCAACAAAGCAACAAAAGACTTCTTCCTTTTTCTCCTAAATTTTTCAATGATGTGCCTTAAATTTATACATGATAAATTGTGGAATGCCTAGGCCTAAAACCTGCTTTCCCTTTAACACGTTTATCTCTTTCTTCTGTTGCTAATGTTATTTTCTAACATGCTTCCAAATAAATTTCCAAACAAGGAGTTTATCATTATGATCCTATAATTAGAGGGATTATTGATGTCACCACTCTTGAAAAGAGATATTTCCAGACTAGTTGTCCAATTTGCGGGGAATCCCTGTTGTATGATGTTGTTGAGGATTTTTGTGATGTGAGGTGAATGAATTTTTAAGCCCCACTTTAGATACTCTGTTTGGAGTTTGACTAAGTCTTTTGCTTTTCCAATACCCAATTTCTTGATACCCATCTCTACCTCTTACATCGTGAAGAGTTTTGTATCAGTGTTGATTAAGGGAGGAGGGTCAACCTTGGGATCCTGCTCATAAATTTGTCTTGCATAGTTGAACCATTTAGAAGTTGTAATGTTATTTCCAGTTTGCACCTTTCTTGGTTGGAACTCCTTCCAAAATAATTTGGGGTTATTTTTCCCAAGGAAGATTAGTTATTCTCTCCTCGAAACCATGAAATCAACGTTTTTATTTCTTCATATCTACTTGTAAGATTTGAGCTTTATGTTATCCTTGTTTGACTCTTTCCACATTTTCCTTGACTTTTTGCATTCCTTGTCAAACCAAGCATTAACCATAAAGTAATTTGTTTCAGACTTCTTAATTTTTACTCTTTTGCACTTTGCAAGTGTGCTTTGAATTAAATGTGTTAATTCATGACCGTGAAGGCGGTGAAATGAGATTTTCTCCTTCTCGAAGAGCCTCTTTAGTGTTATTTTGAAGGTATTACAATTTTCTAGAGTCAAAAGAATTATGCCCTTTGGGAGATTTTGTTGAACACACTAAGTTTTTGACCCTAACTGCTTCTTTCCAATCTAAGAGAAACTTAAATAAATTGGCTTGTGATCTGATTTTAAGTCCCAAATCTGATCTCCAATCAAAAGATCCTCCATTTTCTCACACAAACTATGTGATCAAATTACATAATCTACTACACTTGCTCCATTGTAAGTATTGCAAGTGAAATTACCAAAATTTTCCTATCTAGTCAAACCATTACAAATGACTAAATCGAAAGCCCCACATAGAGTAAGCAATTGTTCACCAAAGAGATTGCAACCTTTGTCCTCTGAAATTATTTCCCACTGATGATTACTCTCTTCTATAAGCCAAATAGGGTCGCAGTCTTCTTTACAACAAAGAATGCTAGCTTGCTGACTTGCAATCCTAGCATTGAAATCACCCATTATAAGGACTTCACCTAGCTAAGAATATGTTGCAATATATACTTTTAGGGTTGCAAAGGGATCTTTGTGGTCAAGCCCTCTACTTTTGTAGATTTTTGAAACTTGCGGTGCAAAATAACATGTTGCAATTCTGATGTGATTTCCATTTTTTGATATTTTAAACCAAACAATTGTTTATTTGAGTCTTCTTTTTCTAGCTGAATGAAATGACCTTCTTTTTATCTCACTAATACCATGATACCCCCGTGTCCTTTGCCATTCCCTGCTTCCTTGTTCCACGTTGCCATCTTCCAGTACCCTTCAAACAAAGGTGTCTTTCACCCTTCATGCTCATGTGTTTCTATGAGGCAAATTATGTCTTTATCTTTCGCAATAGGCCCTAAGGTCTATATATTATCTTTATAAGGTTTTTATTATTATATTATATATATATATATTCTATATATATAAATTATTTTTATTTTTTAAGTTAGTTGGTGATTTGTATTAATTGTTAACAAAAATATAGAATGTTCTTTGT
Organism: Pinus taeda; assembly: GCA_000404065.3. NCBI lineage: Eukaryota > Viridiplantae > Streptophyta > Pinopsida > Pinales > Pinaceae > Pinus > Pinus taeda. Next base: position 66,940 of record APFE030509915.1, read on the forward strand.
ATGACTACTAACCTACCACTAGGGAAACTAGGCTAGTAGTACAAGAATGCTACTTTTGGCTATATAACTAGATAAAAAATAATAGCATAGACATATAATCTTAAAAGTATCTTGAAGTCTAAAAATTGTCTATGAGACCAAGAACTATCCTGGATGGAAACCTTGCCACTCATAGAAAAATAAAGAAAAATAAAGAATCTAAAATTCAACTAGGAAGAGAATCCACCTAAATGGGGTTAGGAATCTCTTTGTCCTCTTAAGAGTTGGAGAACTACAAGGAAGCTATTTTCTTTGCTAGCATGGATATTTTGGAATTCAACTTCTTCAATCGTAGTTGCACATCATCGATGCTGAACCATATTTCTTATTGGGCTTTTGAGCGTTCCACTAATGCCTTACCCATAATTTTTTAAATTTTCCAATACAAACCAATAGTTTGGATGTATCTTGTTTGCCTAGTGCAAGTGTTCCCTATATCACAGAGGCAATGTCCTACATTTTCCTCTACCTTATTGTTGGAGAGAAATCTTCTTTCCACTTATGCCTCCTATTCAACATTGTTTATCTCCCCATGGATTGAAGGTGGAGTATTCTCCCCATAAGGCAACAACATTCCTCTCTACATTCAGTTGGGCTCGTGTGTGAGTGGGGTGCCTATTGACATGTTGTCCTTTATGACTCAAGGGGACACTAACTCTTGGCATGAACAACTGGGGGAAGAATACCTTAGTGTTAGAGACCTGAATGATAGAGACCAAGGTCGGGGAAGCAAGGGTCTACACTGTCAATGGAACTAGCTAAGAGTTCAAAGTTAAAACGAATTAGGGGATGACAAGGAGGGGGAGGGGAGATGAGACTAGAACTAGAGAGAGTCCACCACATAGAGAAAGGAGGTTAAGGGAAATGAGTCCCACCCACTTGTCTTTTGGGGTAGCCTTGGTGTAGAGTAGGATGAGAACCAAAGCCTTGGCATACAATAGATGAGAACTAGAGCTTTGGCACATAGAAAGACAAGAACTAAGAAAAGAAAGGTAAACCAAAACAGGATAGAGTGAAAATGCCAAGCTGAATTTAGCACACTTACCATTAATCCATCATACTTGAAACCTTTCGAATCGATTCCCATAGCTAGTGCCATGACTAAAGGGTGACCCATATTATTCCAAGTGCAATTATGTCCTATTCTGAGACAAAATTTCAACATGGAGAAAACCAAGTGATGTCTTGCATGAACCCAGACTTGAGTTGATCACCAAGTGTATGAATCATCAATTCACTAGGTTGGGGAGTGATAAATTTATGCCATGATTTCATGGATTGTCAGGAGTGTACACCCTCTGCATTTTTTTTAAACCTTAGAGGTTGGATAATCAATTTATTCCATTTTAATTGGTGCACATGATATAGGTGATATATTCCATAAGAAGCTATCAAATGCAAGCCTCTCGATACAACGAATTGAAATAGTGATCATGGTAAAACTATTTAATGATAATACTTTCTCCTTAAAGTTTGTACCAACAAGATGGTAACTTTCACAACAATGCAAATGCTTTAGATTGATTACAAGGATATGTAGCAAAAGGAGTAGTGGTTTAAGCAAAAATTCTATGTACACATAAGTGGAGATTTTAATAATATATATGTTTATTTTTCTTTAATTGTTTATATAGTTGTATGGTGTTTAAATTTAATATAAAATATGATATTTACTTAAATAAATTTAAATGTCAGTAAAAAATTAGTATTAATGATATGTTAATAACATTAAGGCTTATAATGGGGGATGCAAGAGTGGGAAGGGTATTACTTTGCCTTGATGGAAAAATCGAGGCACAATTTGCTTGGGGCTTGGGTCATGCGACAAACAATTAGGTGGAGGTTTTGGCTTTGTGGAAAGGCCTGGAAATTGCATTGGAAAGAAAGGTTAATAGTCGTATGATTTTTGGTGACTTGTTAGTAATAATTCGATAGGTGGTCAAGGCTAGGAGAGGGTTGGGCTTTGAGCTCCCACCTATCCTCCAAAGATTTTTCTTGCTATCCTCCCAGTTTGAGCATTTAGAATTTGTACATGTATACAAGCATCTAAAATTTATGGTTGATGTATTGGCTAAAAGAGGCTCATTGTTGACCCAAGGCCAAATTGAGTTGGATCAAGGAAATTGCAACATCACCTACATTCCTTAATTATGATAAGAGCTCTAAGCCGCCAATTTTTGAATTCAAACTCTGATCCAGCTGGAAACACTCATTATCAGAAGGATGGGACATTCACCTCTCAAATTAAATGGTTCTAGGTTCTTATTATAGTGATAAGCAATATCAAGATTTGGATTGTCAATCTTCTCTAGTGTTGAGTTTTAAATCCTTCCTCTAGGTGTCTCCCTCAATCACATAGGTGTCTTGAATTCTCTCCCTTCATATGTTTATTGAAGAATCTCATTTATTCCTTCTTATGTGAGTTTGGTTGGAAATCAATATGGATATGGTGCTTCCTTCTTTGGGCTACAGGATAGAGTTAATTATATCGCCCTATGCTTTCATTTCCCATTCTTCTCAGTGTCCTCAGGCAAATCCTGGGTGGGATTTGAAATTGTTTTTTTAGATGGACTCGCGGAAGTGTTTCAATGTTGATTATAAAAGGATCATGCAGTCTTTCAGTTCTTTCCTGGGAAATTATGTCTGGTTGGTATTGCAGAGTGGGAGAAGCCTTCTGGTGTGATTGGGAGATGAGTGCAACGATTTTGTTTTGACATGGCGGATCTTCAATCTCTTCTAGAATGCAATGATGCAGGCCAATTGATAAACAAACTTCTAGATGCAGTCAAGGCACTAAGGGTGGCTAGACAACAACAAGATGACATGGCTGAGAGATAACACATGTCCTCTCAACTTCTCATGGGGGCTATATTTCTTAGGCTTTTAGGTAGCGTGGAAATCTCATTGAATGAATTTCGTGAAGAAATCTCAGCTCTTAGTGCTCAGATTACTGCTCTTGAAAATTCCATGGCTAGCATGGTGCAGGTTGATTATGATGGTGCTGAATCTAGTGTTGCTCTTGACAAAAAGAAGACTCGTCGACAACACAAGAACAACATCCCTGGAATTGGTCGCTGTTGATGGTGCTTCTCAAGTTGGTTCAATTTGTTTTTTTCTCTAGTCATCCTACTGCGAAATGTTGCATTGTAAATACATCCTAGTTTTAGGGGTTTTTTGTAGAGTTATAAGTAGAGATATCTTTAGCCTAGGGTAGAAATGCAACCATAGAGCTAGCATAATTTTTTTATGGTCTAGTAAATACTTGCACTGATTGAAAACAAAAAGACTATGTAAGGGTTCTGACCCATTATCCAGATTTTATAAATATAAAACTCTAACTGTCTCTTTTAAAAAAAATATTAAGACTCATAATCATTATAAATAACAACTATAAATGAAATAAAGTTTACAAAATATGATATTAATTTTTTTTACAATATTCATAATAATATAAAAAATAAGCTTGTCAAATTAATTTAAAAAATTTACATTATTTACACATTTCATCACTGATTTTAAAAACTTCATTCATAAAATTTATATATTCATAAATAATTTAAAATAATTTATATTTTCATTTGCTTATGAATCTTTTTTCCTATTGAAAGTTTTGATACATCGTTTACCATTCTTAGTCTGCATTTTTCCATATGAAAGTTTTAAACAAATTACATTATTAATTTTTTGTTATTTATAAAATTTTTTCTTATACATTTTCCTATGTAAATTTGTTAATTAAAATATTTATATACCCATTTCTATATTTATTCCAAAAAATAAAGAGATTTAATTAGCATTTATTTATCACTCATTAAAACTAAAGATAAATTTTTTCATTCATACTTATTTTTCATTGTTTTTCCTGAAGATGGACCAATCCGTTTTTGGGTTTGAACGTCGCATGATGATATTTTAAGCTGTGGTCATCCCGGTTCTAATTTATTCTAACACAAAAATTTGCATTAGGCTTTATTATCAATCATAAAATTGGGTTATATTATTTTTTTTTCATTTAAAAATAAAATATATTTTTCATTATTGTTTTTTAATAAAAGGAAAAGAAAGAAAATTTCAGTTTTTCAATTCTAATAAATTGATCACATATATTGTAGTAATATGAGTGAAAATATCTACAATATAATATGAGTGAAAATATTTATCCATCTACAAATTAGATATGCCAATAATTTACAAACTAAATATACCAATGATTTATGACTTAGCAAGAATCGTTATATCGTATGAATAAAAACTCATACTCTTCGAATTTTATCAAAATAAACAACTATGCTCTTTGAAATTGAAGAACATGCAATATGGATAAAACACCTTACCTACTTTGAAATTGAACCAGGTAAATGAAAAACAAACCCCAATTTATACTCCCAAGTGCTAAATCAACCCACGCAAAACTGAAAAAACCAGATTTGATCAATTTTAAAATAGTGACAAAGTCGGTACCTCAATCACCTGCGAGAATTGCACATAAGTATCTCACATATACTCGTTATTATTTCTCCTCGGAATTGCTCTATGTGGCTTCACCTAAACTCAGCACTTACTGAACATGATAGAGATAATTAAAAGGATAAGGTTGTGCCACATGGCAATAGTCAACATGTAATAAAAAGATCTAAAAGGATGTGGGAGCGGTCATTGCAAGCGAGAAAATAATAAAACGTAATAAAATAATTAATTCAAAAATTCGTTGCAGACAGACAAACCCAAGAGCAAAATGGAATGAAGAAAGTATTCTAAACATCAGAGCCACGGAAGCACAGAAAATCGTCCATGGCAGAGGTTATAGGATCAATTCTCCCTAGTACCGCCTTCTTCTCACACAAGGCATTTTTAGGTACATGATTCGTGCAGAAGATTGCCCACTGAATACCTATGGCTTTACTAAAACAAATTGGTTTGTATATTGCTGTTTTCAGTTAAAGTTGAGTATAAATGTGCTAGTTGAATGATCTCATGCCGCATTTACTGAAATTTGATATAATAGAATGCAGAAAATTGCTCTTAGGCATATATGAAATGGCTGCAAATCATGGGCATTGTCTGTATTTTGCAATCTGTGAAAAAGTTTATGTGATGACAAAAAAAAATGATTTCTATTTTTTAAAAACTGGGCTTGGGTGCTGGGTAAAGCGCGGATGTTGCTATTTCCCAGACAGGGTTAAATGCCCCTTAGACATGTTGGCACCTCGTGGTCTGCACACCTCTATAACTGGGCTGATTATGGCAGTTGAGGGCTGGTGGAATAGCTACCCATTAGTTGCAGCTGCTAAGCCAAAGTAGAACTGCCATGACCTTTAGACGTACTGCTTCATTGTAACAAGTTCACCATTTGCGAAAGTATAGTTTCGAATACTACATGAGACGTAATTGCTTCATTATAGTGAATTTTCTTACTGGGAAAAGTGCATGCGTGCTTCTCTTGACTGAAAGCATCCATCAGAACAAAGAAAACCCTATTTTAGCTTGTTGGTTCAATGATAAGCTGGGGGCACTTGCTGGGAGAACGTTCGGTTTTCGGATCTGATGGACATATCTTGCCTGCCAATCTGAATATGTTACTCTAGTCTATAAGCAACCAATTATGCCAGACGTCCTAGAAAAAAGGGTAGCTAAGTTGTTGCTCTAGTTGACAGTCTGAAGAACTTTACTGCTATCTTAGTGGGCAGTCAAATGAAATGGGGCAAGTAATTTCTTTTGAACCTCTACAGCTTCACAATTGGAGGACTTTAACCCAGTAGGAGTCGCATGGTTTTATTTATTGAGAAACTGGTATAGTGGCTAATGAGTGAACCCAAAGTAATTGAATTTTCTGGTGCGTTCCCGCTTGATTCATAGATATGTACTGACAAATGCGGGTCTATGCTGTTATTGAAGCCGGTGGAATTTTTTCTTTATATGCAGCATATGTTACATTAGATATCCATATACATGCACATCAAGATGGACACAGCCAGGAGCCAAAGAGCACGCACATTAGACTTCCTTCGTACATGAGCAGAGAGCTAACATATCTACTCTGGCTCTGACTTGAAGAGTATCTATATTGTTTCTAAGCATTCATTCCTGGCTAAAATCTCGAGTGCCAAATCTGATCTAAAGGCAGAAACTTCTGCCATGCCGAACAAATTATTGACCTCTTGAAAAGTTATTCAACAGTGGCATTTCTCAAGAAAGACATGCCTGGCAATCTGATCACATCTGAAATATTCCCACCAGCCTGCTGGATTATCCACTCGTCCCCAAACATTAATTGCTTCCAATGAAGAGGGGAGATGAAAAAAAATTGTTCTCAGCAGTAAATACAAATCCAAATTGTTTTGGTTACTGCAATTCCACATCACAAGCTTAACTGTTTCAGGTTGTGTAAGAGCATACAACATCCATCTATAATCCTAGTATGATGTAGTTGATCTTCTACTGCTAAACTCTTGTAAGGACCAACCACCCTCGTACTCAGTTTTAGAAGAAGAGTGGGCTTCTAGATGGCTTGACATCTCCTAATCCACCTCAGTTCGTGATCTTGGACATTCCACTTTTTATTTAAGCAGTGTACCACTAAAGAACTTGGACAAACCTTAGCATTAAGTTCCTTGGATCAATAGTACATAAATGGCTTCCCATGAGATCATATCCAATCCTTTCCAACCAATCCGCCGGCATCCACATTTAGCTTAAACAAACAATCATTCTGATCTGGATTGGATCATTATATTGTTTGTCATCCATCTTGATGCTTTCATATTGGAAAAAAGTGGAAGAATTAACTCACATGACCATTTTCACTGGCGGGTCCCAATTTGATGAAGTGTAGTCTGAAACCTTCCGAAAGTAGTTTGAGGCATCAAACAATGTGTTTTTGGGGGGGTAAAACTTTGCTGCTTAAGAGCCACACCTTTTCACGCTATTCTACACATAGATAATTTCCAACAATGCAAGAATTGCCTCAATCAGAGTTTGCATGCAAAAGTTATGCCACTAGAAAATTGACCTTCCTGTTTTGACCACCATAATTCAAGAGGATGCCACGTCAACCCCCATTATTCACAGAAAAGGGGCTAGCCATGTGATCATGATGAATAATACTCTAGAAGAGTTAATATTGTAACTCTAGTTAAGAGTTAAGGGAGTCAAACCTAACTACTAGTAGACTATTGCGCTATGTTATAACTGGGTCACTAGGAGGAAAAGGGGTTCCATTATATTGGAGTGCATTTTGTTCCATAGATGAATAGAGTAGTCAAGAGTGAATAGGGAGAGAGCAAGTAGAGAGGGTTTGTGCACTATTGCAGCTCGCAGGCCACTGGCCTCACTTCTTTGTATTTGTATCCATTTTCCATTCAAAGAAAGAGAGCAGAGCAACCTCACCTTCCAATTGTGTTTTATCCCGAAAGGGTTTCACAAGTTATATCTTCTGTTTATTTGTGGTTTGTAGTTTTATTTGCTGTCATCTATTTTTTGCATAATTATAAATTGCATGCATACACGATAAATAGTAGTTAACAAATCTTGAAATCTAGGGAGAGATAAGTATATTTTAGTAGATTTGTTGTGACGAATTGTCAAGTGGGATATACACGACAATTTGCTGATCGTATTAAAATCAAAGCACGTTTCTTTGGGTATATTGTGGGGAGTTGCAAGGGATTGAGGTTTGTTAAGTTGAAAACCATAGAGGAGAGATTTGTGTGGTTGGACGCAGAGTTGCTGATATAAACCGTAATGTGAGCCTCCTCGTGGCGACCCTAACCAATAAGCTTGAGCTATTCGAAAAAAGATGGAGGTTCTAATGTGGAGGTCAAATTGGAGGGGAAATTGGCAGATTGGGAAGAATAAGAGAGGGAATCTAGGAAAGAACTCGAAAAGGATGAATACAGTTCGATTGTCCTGAACCATTCACACTCCTTATTCAAAATGGAAGTGAAGGTTGAAATCAAGTGGTATTAAGTTGAGATTGACACTATGAAGCTAAATGATTGGTTTGCAACAATTATAAGTTTATTTTAGTGTTCATCATATAGAGGAAGAGCACAAGATTTCATTTGTTCGACTGAAAGTAGAAGGCCATCCCTTGGCCTGATGGGAATGCCACACGGAGACCTTGAGGCTGGAGCGAGATCCTCCACTAACTAAGTGGGAAGATTTCAAAACCCTCATAAAGTTACAATTTTACCCTATTGGGTATGTAGAGGACCATTGGATCTGATGGCATTACTTTAGGCATAAGTAGGGTAGAGTGTCCAGGTGTACACTGCAAAATTTAGAAGGATGGCCATGTTACCGCTCAATCCAGCAGGGGTCCTAGGAGGAGTTCCTACAGAGCAACTACTAGGTCAAGTGGCAACAATGGAGCAATAGCCCACTACCACTTCGGCTAAAGCTCCTTGCTCTTTACAGACTTTCACCAATGGGAGGAGTCCTGGTATAGATGAAATCACCATGAATGGTATTAAATGGAGGTAGTGATTTTAATAACCTATTCAAAGGAGAGACTCTAGTGATAGGGCTTACTTGCTTAAGAAGCGAGATGAATGGCTCTCCAAGAAGGGCTAAACGGAAACCTAGACTTAGGGGTGAAGAGTGTTTCTTGATATAAAGTGCCCTAGGCCTAAGAATCCTAGGAGAATAGGGTTCTCTAAGTAATCCTTGTGAAATTGGAGTGACAAGGTTGTGAGACCACAAAGAGATCCTAGTGGATCCAAACGAGGTCAAGGATTTAGGGTGAAACTTCAAACAAAAGATCTTGACCAAGTAAGGGAGAAGAAGGGGATCAAAGAAGTTGGATTTGCTTGAGTTGTAATGCAATGATCCTTGACAAAGTCACTAACCAAAGAAGACCTAGGGAGAATGGTTTTTGAGCTTGGGCTTGGCAAAACTTGAGATTCAACTGTTGGAATGACTTCAAAATTGGAGGACCTCTCAAGGACACACTAGCATAGCTCTAGACCAAATTTCATGAAGTTTGGATGGCTACAATTGATTTCGTGTGATGCCCTAGGAGACACTAGGGTTAGGTGTTGATTTGGGGTAGCATCGAATGTGCACTAGCCATGAAAATTGGTGGAGAGGCTAAAGCACATGAGATCTCCAAGACCCGAAAATGGTTTGGGCAGATTCTACCAAGTTAAGGAGATATTAAAATAATTAATATTTTTAAGGGAGTTCCTAAGTCTAAACTTAGGAAAAATAAAATATTGATGGGTATTAATATAAAATTGGGTTAGAAGGTTCTAAATGACATGGATCAAACCAAATCTAATCTTAGCCATTAATTAGAGATGTAATCTCGACCGTTGAAGGACTAACATGAAAAGTATAAGAGGCGGCTTGAGGGTTAGTTAGAGAATACACGAGAGCGATCAGTGATTCGATTCTCTAGAGCGCGGTTTGCTAAATGGAATCGAATCAATGATTAGTTGCAGCGAGGGGTAGTGAGTACGAGGCAGAGAGGCAGAGATAGTGCCGAGAGACTAGCACAGAAGTAGAGTGCCGAGAGACCAGCACAGAAGTAGAGAGAGGCAGACGCTGAGCTAGAGGGAGCCATGCAGAGGCAGAAGAGCTTGCGCAGAGGCCAGAAGGGCCTGCTTATCCACACAGAGGTTGCAGGAGTGACGCAGAGGGCCGTAGAGGCTGCGCAGTGCCTCAGAGGGTTGACGTAGAGGGTTTTGGGCAGACGCAGAGGCCAGGAAGACTGATGCTGAGCTTCAGATTGTGCTGGAGAGGGTTTTGTGTGGCAGACTTTCCGAATATCTACTTCCGAATAGAGAGGTATTACTGGCGGATTATTTTCTCTGTCGAGTGAACCAGTTTGGCACCCAATTGTACTCAGAAAGACCGCATAATAAAATAAACCCTCAGAATTACTACACCGGTTTTCCCAAGTTGGGTTTTTCCGGGGATGTGCTGTCCAAAAATAACAATGTCACTTGTGTGTTTGTCTATTTTTTTCCGCTGTTGATCTGTAGATGGTTGAGACTGTATTGTGTTTATTTCGATATTTATATGGTTAAATAACTTGTTTGTAATTAACAAGTAAGAGAAATAAACTAGAGAATACAGATAAAATTTCTAATGGGTAATACTTAGAAATTTCAACATGGTATCCAAGCGTTGCAGATCATAGGAGAGCTGAAGGCATGAGCCGAATCAGAGCATTTGCAGCAGAAACAACTGTCCTGACTCTGAGTGATAGAAGTTGTTCCTAGCAGAAAGCGGCGGAGAAGGGTTGACACAAAGGGACTGCGTCATCAAAGAGAGACCAACGCAGAGGCTGAGGAGGGCAGAAAAGGCTCATGAAGAGCCACGCAGAGACCAGAAGGGTTGACGCAGTTGGCTAGTGGAGCATTTCATCTAGTGCCGGGATTGCGCAGAGCCTAGAGGCTCAGTCCTTTAGTTGCCGGGGCATAGGAAGCTGTGGGCAGTTTGCGGGGAGTGAAACTGGTGGGGTGTTGTTGCTACTGAGACATAACAGTACATAACGGGGCAAAACCAAGGTAAAGGGAGTTGCTACCTAGGCGGATTTCCAGCCAAGGAATCCAAATCAGTGTTGTAGGTGCATAGGAGATCAGAGAGGGTGACTCGACGGTTGGTAGGCGGATTTCCAGGAGGGAAATCGAGACTCAGAGGGACTCTACCAGAAAACTTCTAGACGGGAAGTAGAGACTTAGAGGGTGTCAAAGAGAGAACTTCTAGAGGGAAGTAGAGACTCTGAGGAGTTGAAAGGAAGAGCAGAGAGATGGCCATGAATAGACTGAGGGATCAGGACAGGCTGGACGAGGTGTCCACCTTTGTGGTCTGGAAGGCTAGGATCTTGTCCATTCTAGATAGACATCGCATCAAGTCCTTTGCCTTGAGAACAATGACTATCCCAATTGACCCAGTTGACAATGGAAAGTACGAGGAAGCAATGGCCAAGGCGAAATGCATAATCCTTGATGGAGTCCAAGATCATGTGGTCCAACATATTGCCGAGAAGGAAACGACAAAGGAAATGTGGGACACCTTGAAGACGTTGTACTAGCATACTTCCGTGCAGAGGAAGATGTTACTTGAGAATCAGTTGTGGTCATCCCAGATGTAGAAGGGGGAGAAGATAGATCACTTCCTCGGTAGATTGAAGGAGATACGGGACCAACTGACTTCCATAGGGGCCAAGCCGAATTAGGAGTTGATGGTGAGAACTCCTCTAAAGGCAGTCTCCAAGGAGTTAGAGACATTCATCCAGAGCATTCTGGGCAGGGCGAATCTTCCAGATTGAAAAGAATTGTGTGTGGCTCTTCGCCAAGAAGAGATCAGACGACTGTCTAAGATGGGAAGTAGCAGCAAAGGAGTCCGGATCAAGAAAGAAGAGGAAGAGGATGCAACTTTGGCATCTGCGGGGAAGCAGGAGAAGAGGAAGAAAAGGGACCTCTCCAAGGTCAAGTGCTTCAACTGTGGGGAACTGGGGCATCATGTGAACCAGTGTCCGAGGAAGAAGAATAAGGGAGAGGTGTCTAACTCCAAGGCAGCACCAGCGAAGGCGGAAAAGGAGGTAGAGGAGGATGTTGATTGTGCCATGAGTGCTCATGTACCTCTAGAGAAGAGGTGGGGTGACATCGAGCTGTAGTCAGGAAGATTACAGGCGATGAGGGGCAGGATCCTTGAGGTACCCAAACTCTTGGATTATACCTGGCTACGGGAGCCTCGAAGTGAGAGTAGCAGGATGGCGGATGTCGGTAGAAACAGATGTGGATGAAGCAACAGAGAGTGCTACGGTGCAGTAGTACCGGGCAGTGCAGAGAGGGTTGCAGCAGTGTAGGATGGCACAGAGAGTTTTGCAGCGGTGCGAGAAGCAGGGAGTTGTTGCAACAACGCAAAGGCAACAGAGGGAGCACATGATAGTGGCAAAGAGAGCTTCAACATCGAGAGTGTTTCTAGCCTAACAGGGATGTCAGTAGTTGGGTGGATCAATTACTTACTTCTCAGTAACTGAGTTGTAGTATAGTAGTAGTAAGCAGTAGCACGATGCAACATGATGAGAGGGGGTTGCAGTGTTGGGAGAAAGGACCAGCCGCAACATGGATGCAGACGGAGTTGCCGTACGGATGTAGCAGTGGCAGTGGCAGGGCCATGTGCAGCTGTACAGGATGCAACAGTGCAGAGGATGTTAGGTGGGGAGGCCTAGCATCAACACAGGTACCGGTGCTTTATAATCAAAGTGATGCTCAATGTGGAGTATTACTAGAGCATAGTCCTCGCTAAGAGGGAGTGTTGATTTGGGGTAGCATTGGATGTGCTCTAGCCATGAAAATTGGCGGAGAGGCTAAAGCACATGAGATATCCAAGACCCAAAATTGGTTTGGGCAGATTCTACTCGGTTAAGGAGATATTAAAATAATTAATATTTTTAATGGAGTTCCTAAGTCTAAACTTAGGAAAAACAAAATATTAATGGGTATTAATATAAAACTGGGTTAGAAGGTTCTAAATGACATGGATTAAGCCAAATCTAATATTAGCCATTGATTAGAGATGTAATCTCGGCCGTTGAAGAACCAATAGGAAAAGTATAAGAGGAGGCTAGAGGGTTAGTTGGAGAATACACGAGAGCGATCAATCATTCGATTTTCTGGAGCGGGGTTTGCTAAGTGAAATCGAATCAGTGATCAGTTGCAGCGAGGGGCAGTGAGTACGAGGCAGAGATAGTGTCGAGAAACCAACATAGAAGCAGAGAGGGGCAAACGCTGAGCCAGAGGGAGCCACGCAGAGGCATAAGAGACTGCATAGAGGCCAGAAGGGCCTGTGTCATCCACGCAAAGGCTACAAGAGTGACACAAAGGGCCGTAGAGGCTGCACAGTGCCTCAAAGGGCTAACATAGAGGGTTTCAGGCAGACGCAGAGGCCAGGAGGGCTGACGCTGAGCTTCAAATTGTGCTGAAGAGGGTTTCGTGGGGCAAACTTTCCGAATATCTACTTCCGAATAGAGAGGTATTATTGCCGAATTATTTTCTCTGTCGGGTGAGCCAGTTTGGCACCCAGTTGTACTCAGAAAGATTGCATAATAAAATAAACCCTCAGAATTGCTGCATCGATTTTTTCAAGTTGGGTTTTTCCGAGGATGTGTTTTCCAAAAATATCGGTGTCACTTGTGTGTCTGTCTATTTCTTTCAACTATTGATCTGTAGATGGTTGAGCTGTATTGTGTTTATTTCGATATTTATATGGTTAAATAACTTGTTCGTAATTAACAAGTAGGAGAAATAAACCATAGAATACAGGTAAAATTTCTAACGGGTAATACTTAGAAATTTCAACGTTAGGGCTTAGAAAAAGAGAAGGAAGGAGGTGAAAAGATTTTCGTTTTGGTGATCACCAAGGATTATACCAGTGCCCAGTCTATTGGGAGAATGGAGTCAATGAGATTTTAATGTTTAGAGTTTCTTTTACCCAATCAAGGAGTTCCCCATCGACTTCGCATAGCCCTAAAGGCAACGATTACGTCACTAGGAAAATTTATACTTCTTGATGCCGCAATTGATGACTTATCAAGGTAATCATGAAGATCATATACCCCTAGGAACATTCATTCACTATACCAAGCATGAAATATATTAAAAACCCTCACAAAGTCCAGATTCAACAAATTCGCATTTCCATTAGGGCAACAACGCCAGCTTCATGAGCGAAAATTTCATACTTTATACAAATGACATGAAATAGAAAAATAGATCATGAAAATGACACTTACAAGGATAGTGAATATATCCAATCATCAAGAGAGACAAAAATCGAAGCTCCTAGACCAAGAGAAGATTTCCAAATATCAAAATGCATCAAAGATATCCAATTCATCCTCCAATAGCTGTAGCGAAATTCTCAAGAAGACATAAAGATCAAATTCAACTGATGATGAGAATCAAATGACCTCTCATCAATTTATATCATCCTCTAAGGGTTCGATTTGCCTAATTAGGCTGAATGATGCCCCAACTAATAAAATAATGTGCAGAAATAACATTACTTGGTGACAAGCCCACCAAGATAGCTCCACAATACAAAGATAGGCCCCTCAAGAGGGAAAAATGATAGATACAATAGGTCGAAGGGCCATTGAAGAAGCATAGTGGAGTCCAATGTGTGCCAAAATGAAGGGATGGGCTCCAAACATAATGATAAAGGGGTGCCCCCTTGATATCTAAGCAATTGACTTATGGTGCCCCCCAAGTGGCTGTGGGGGCACAAAAACATCCTCATGGGTCTCCAAAGGGATCGAACAAGCCTGTATCCCATCTGCAAGCGCTGGAAGAATGATGCAAGCCCTCCCTTTGTCTCCCATGGTGAGACCCATCCTCATCTGGGCCCTGGATCAACTGCCAAGTGTGTAGTGCAACAATGTAGCCGACTAGGCAAGGTGGTCTAGGTGCATCGCTATCGTCAAACAAATGGAACATGAGCAAGTAATGAGTGGAACTGAAGGATCCCATGACATGGCAATCTACTTTCTGCTACCAAACCTAAGATGAAGACCCACCTGCAATCTTGTATAAGATCCAATGCGTCTCATCTCCTTCTAGTACAACAAATCATTAGTGCAATCAAGTAAATGAGCTTACAAATCATGGAACCAAGTGGACACTTCATAGTGGCATGCCCTTCCATAATGGGCTTTAGAGTATATAAGTGTCTCCAAGTTCAAGAGGGAGGTTAACCAAGGACTCTATTAGGTGGTTTAAACCTCTAAGGGAGTGACAGGTTCATGGTCATAGGGTAGGTGTCATGTGATATAATGATGGAACATAGTGGCCTCCCGACCCCAAAGGTATGGCTTTTCATTGGTATAGTTGAGTAATTTTCCTTACTTGTCATGGGCGCTTTTGGACATGGATTGGTGGGGGGAGTCGAGGGAAAGGGTGGGTCAGGTCTGTATTCTTGTCTCCGCTGCCCGATTTCGTGGTTACCCTTGTATCCTTAGTTTCGTGGGATCTCCTTTACTGGCCATTAGCTTTAGGGTTGGCACTACATGGAAAATCTCGATTTTAGTTGCATGGTTCCGCTTCCCGATACCACCTATATTACTCCCCTTCCACACATTTTAGCCCCATTCATCTCTTTTACCATTTGGGTCTACATATGTCCAATGGGTCCACATAGGGTTAGCCTCCCCTTCCTTTTGTCCACATCTTGGGTCGGGCCTGGAACGATGCCCCGGAGGTTGATGCAGCTAAAAAGAAAAGAAAAAGCATGATTTGGCCACTCTCAACAGGAACTGTACCACAAAATGCAAAAGATCGACGAGACATACAAATTTAGTACGTGGGCAAAAGCCAAACATGAGCTCTACCCCTTATCCATGGCCATCACCCTGGTTCCTATGGGCCCTAGATGAGCCCCCTCTATCATTAAGGAACCCATGATTGTCCCAACCCTTGGTGGGCGATGAATTGCCCACCTTAAGGGGGTATTTATTGCTATATATTACATATCATGCTCTCATCCCCTGGAGCCCTGAGCAGTTATGAAGAAAATCAATAAAAGGCAAAAGGAATATGAAGAAGGGTGGAAAAACAAAGGTCGGGGTAACTCATGTACCACGATTTTCTCCCTCCTACACTCATATACCCAGGTGTGGTCTTCCCTTATTATAGCTACCCTTGTACCATGACATGTGGTCTGGATGATTCCCCTGATCCCCACTCTGCTCCACTACTATATCATTTGCCACCTACCATTTGAAGGATGTACCATGTACATGTCACCCCCTTTAGAGGTTGAAAACACCTAATAGGGTCCTTGATTAACCCCCTTTTCGAGCTTGGAGACATTTGTACACGCCAAAGCCCATTATGGAAGGGCATGCCATCATGAATTTTGATTTCATGACTTGTAAGCTCTTTTACTTTATTATTCTAATGATTTGTTATATTGGAAGGCAAGGGGACGCATTGGATCTTATGCGACATTGCAGGCGGGTCTCCATTTGGGGCTAGGTCTCCCTATACAGGGTCCTAGCTTTCTAGAGGGCCACATTGGCACTTGTAGAGTGAGTGTTGAGAGCCATGGGCCTCCACCATAACATAGATTACTTCATGGATCCCCATCAATGCTCGTTGATTGCTCGTATTCTACCTTTTGGATGAGGATGATGCACTTGGTTCACCATGCCCAACCGGCTCCACACTTGCACCATACACTTGGCAGATGTTCTAGGGTTCGGATGATATCTCTTGTTGTAGAGGGAGGGCTTATATCATCATCTTAGCCCTTATAGATGGTTTACATCCGTTTTCAATCCACTTGGAGACCCATGAGGATGTCCTTGTGCCCCCACACCTACTTGAGAGCACCACTAGTTCTTGCTTAGAAAACAAGGGGCCAACCCCTTGTCCACTATGTTTGGAGTCCAACTTTTCATCATGGCACCCTTTAGACTTCATTAGGCCTCCTCAAAGGCCCAATGATTCATTATGTTGATAATTCTATCCTCTTGAGAGGCTTATCTTTATGTTATTGAGCTATTTGGTGGGCTTGTCACCAAAAGTATTGTTATCATGCACAATATTATATTCTAGGGGCATTATTAGTCCAAATTAGGCCATTCGAATCCCTTAGAAGATTGTATAAATAAAAAAGAGGCATTCTCTCTCATTCATCATCACTTGGATTGTTAAGTTTAGGTATGTTCTATGCTAGAACAATTTATATAAATTTTCACAGTTAGCAATCACATCAGCATTATGATAAACTGCAGATAGAACATAAATACAAAACGCAGAAGACAAGCCAAGACAAGAGGACACAAGATATGCCGCGAGCCAGGGACAAACCCCACAATGTGTGGGGAAACCCTTTGATCAAATCTTCTTTTATCTTCAAAGTTCAGCAGAGAGAGAGAGAGAGAGTACATTTACAATAGCAGTCAATACTTTGACTTATCTAGATCTAGCATAGATCATTTCGTATCATGATGAGATCAGTTGAAGACATTCTGCTTCCACTGATTCTCCAGGTGACTCCTTCACCTATCATCGTTCTGCATCTCGTCCATTTGCTGCCCCTGATTGTGTTGCACCATCATGCTGTCCATACATCATGCAGTAATAAGTATATCAGACTTAGCTGCTTGCTATGGCTTGCAGCCTAGCAAAGCAGCTAGGCTATAGTTCCACCTTCCAGCAGACCTTTGAGCCATTGCTGTCACATGTTATTGCAACTGTCCCATTGTACCATAGCTGTCACACGTTATTGCAGCTGTCCCACCATTGCTGCCCTTTTATGTCCATGATCTTATCATGCTGCACTTTATGTCCATGATAAAAATAAGACCATGACTGCAACTAGATGTATGCCAAGACTATGTGTAGTTGTGGGATTACTGAGATACATATATACCAAGATTACTAGGAGACAGATCCGAACACTGTGATATCCACCGAGACTAAATATATCGAGACTGTTTGTCTCCATTGATAGGTATGCCGAGATTCACTGTCATCATCGAAATTCTTTCCAGCATGACTATGCCGAGACATTGTTAGTGACTGTGTTAATAGTATGCTGCTGTTCATTGTGTTAGGGCTGCGTAATAAAGACACCTTCATACTGCGTAAGGTATTCCTTTTGGCAGCTACAGGCCTCCCTTCTAACTGCGGCCAGATCTCTTTGACTTATGACTGAGGCTTCATTATCTTGCAAACAGTCCTTACAACATGCCTTGAACAACCTCTTTTGTCACGCTGTCACCTACAGCAAACACGCTGTCCTTCCAGGCTTATTCTCGCTATGTTAAGACTCCTTGCTCCAGTTAAAGGCCTCTCCTTGCTGCATCTTAGGGCTCTTCTTGACTGTAGTTTAGAGCCTTCCTTTTGACTGCGGCTAGGGCCTCTTGATTGCAGATTAGGGCATCGATTAGGGCATCCTTTTTACAGCGGATTAGGGCCTCCTCTTGACAGTGGATTAGGGCTTCTTTAGACAGCAAATTAGGGCCTCCATATCTGCATAGAATCCTCATCATGAACTGTGTATAGGTTTTCATGAACAGCGTAAGAATGTCTTCTCTTACTGTGGCTAGGAGACTCCATTACAGGACTGCATTAGGGCTTCTTGAACAGCGTGCAGGCTAGGCCATCATTTGTGTATAAACTAGGGCACCATACTGTACTTAGGCCAGCGTATACTCTTAGTGTCTCTCCTCCACCAAAACCCAAAGAATGTAGAGGAGATCACACCAAGAATACACATTCAAAATGATAACAAATCCTCATCTATTTATACCAAAACGAGGATGATGAATAGACACGTCGGTTGGGCTTCTAGAGCCTACATAAGCGCTGGTCAGCTTGATAATAATTATATAAACAAAATAAATTCAAATATCTCCATAAATACTTATCAGAATCGGATGATCTTTGGATCAATCCCTACCCTCTCGACGAGAGGGATCCAATAAAAATATCAGCTGCCATAAATAAGCTGACCCACATGGAGTTTGGCCCTAGTTGCCAATTTTAACACTCCCTCTCAACTAGGGGGAACTCCATCCGGTGATCCATAAGTCCGACTGTACTATCTCGGCCATCAGTGCCCTGCACTGCTCTGCCCAACTTTGCTCAGCTCTGCTGGCTCTGCTCAGCTCTGCTCAGCTCTGCAGGCTTTGCTAGCTCTCCTCTTCTCAGCTCTGCTAGCTCTGCTCTGCTCAGCTTTGTTAGCTCTTCTCTGCTGGCTCTGCTAGCTCTGCTCTGCTCAACTCAGCTCTGCTGAACTATGAAGAAGAAGAATTGATCGAGAATGTCTCATACCATTCTCCACTGACCCGAAGTCAGTCTCAGAGTGCGTACCACTAGTCCC
>APFE030509915.1:87618-157073 GCA_000404065.3 Pinus taeda
TCGAATCCCACCTCTGGTTGTCGCAGAGAATCACAGTGGTATTCATCATGTGTACAGACAGCTCACTGAAGAGCTTCAGCAACCACACTGCCTCACAGAAGGCCATACTAGCAGTAATGTATTCTGCCTTGGTGGTGCTCAGAGTCACCGACTTCTGCTTCCTGCTCATCCAGGATATCGAGGCAAATTCCAAAGAGAAACAGCACTCAGAAGTGCACTTACGGTCCACCACACTACCTGCCCAATCAGCATGAGTATATCCAGGTAGTCTCACATCTCCGGCAGTGTAATGAGAGATTGTGCCCTGAAGATATCTCAGAAGATTCTTGGCACCAATCCAGTGAGGCTCAACCAAATATGAGCTCACCATGCTAATTGCAACGCATATGTCCGGACGGAGGTTCTCCAAGAACATCAACGCGAATGAGTTTATGAAACTCAGAGGCATTTCCCAAATCAGGTCCGACATCACTACCATATAACTTTTGAAAGTTAAGATCCTAGAGGTAGTCACAGGCTTGCTTGCAGCTTATCTTTCCACATTCAGAATCCAACTCCCTCTATTTCCTATAAATGAGAGGGTCTGCACCTGTCAGACATAGGTGCCGGTATGAGAGGTTTATCATCCACAACCTTCGAGTAATGGTTTGGATCAGTTTCACTCCTGGTGAGTCTCAGCTGCATTAGACAGCTATCAATCCTCTCATACTATGCCCGTGGTGTTTTGCTTCAAGCCATAGAGGGCTTTCTTCCACCTGTATATATGAGATTCCTGATCATGAGTCTTAAACTCCTCGGGTTGTCCCAAGCCTGTGGACCTGCTGCATGAGGGGAATGGTCCCCTTATAATATTTTCCTTCAGTACATTTCAGACAAGTACCTGCATGCTCCCTTTTGAATTCAGGCAAGTCATCATCTGACTCACAGACCTCCGGTTTTGAGTTAATAGACATGGTCCCCAGAGGACTTCCTGCTACTTGATACAACCCAGAACTTAAAACATCTTTGTAAGATATATTTTCAAACACACACCTTTCCATCGATAAGTGCCACCCTGTAACCTTCCATTTCTGAGATGGACATCAGGTTCTTCTTGTGATCAGGTACATAGAAGAGATTTAGGGTTTCTTGCTTTCGTGGAAGAGTCGACCATTTCCTTGATGATCTGCATTACCAGTCATTCCTTTAATCGTTGAAGATGTCCCAGGAATGATTGTTATCTTCATCAAGAGATGTGTCCCTGCCATTCGGACACTCCTTCGCATAACGGCCGAACTTATTTTAACAAGGCATCTGCCTTTCCTTCCACCCTTAGATCCGAACTTCCCAATGAAGGGATCATTAGATGGGCCATCAGAAACTTCTGCTGCGCCATTTTGATAACATTCTCTGCTTTGACTTCACCCTAGGTGAATTATGGGGAACCCATTGATCCTTCTGTCTTGTCCCAACTGCCTTTGGTGATTGCTCTTTCACACCTGCTTGGGCATTGTCTTCACCTCAGCTCTGATTCCATGTTAAATTTAGGTATGTTCTATGCTAGAGCAATTTATTTAAATTTTCACAATTGGCAATCACATCAGCATTATGATAAACTGCAGATAGAACATAAATAGAAAACGCAGAAGACAAGCCAAGACAAGAGGACACAAGATATGGCGCGAGCCAGGGACAAACCCCACAATGTGTGGGGAAACCCTTTGATCAAATCCTTTTTTATCTTCAAAGTTCAGCAGAGAAAGAGAGAGAGAGAGTACATTTACAACAGCAGTCAATACTTTGACTTATCTAGATCTAGCATAGATCATCTCCTATAACGATGAGATCAGTTGAAGACATTTTGCTTCAACTGATCCTCAAGGTGACTCCTTCACCTATCATCATTCTGCATCTCGTCCATTTGCTGCCCATACATCATCGTCATTATGTTGCCCCTGCTAGTATGACTCATTGTCATCATGCTGCCTGTGCATATGCTGCCCCTGCTAGTATGACTCATTTGTCATCATGCTGCCTGTGCATATGCTGCCCCTTCCATCATCATGATCTACCCATGATCTACATCATGCTGTTGTCCATATATCATGTTGTTGCTCTAGCTGTGACTGCTTATTAGATAGGGCACCTTAAACTGTCCTCATGAACAGCCTCATCACTAACCTGGTTGGGACACAAACTCTGTCCGCTACAGCACCCTATTTACACCCATCAGATTCCTTGATCAGGCATAATATACTGCGGTATTATCTCCCTTACCAGTTGTTGTCAAACACTGGAATATAAGGCTAGAACCAGCCCCAATACGTACCCAACAGCCCATTAAAAAGGCTCAGTCCATCTGCAATGTTTTCTGTGCAATCTGCTGCCCAAGACAGAGATGAACCTTGCCACAAATGCCCTTTCAAACAGCCCAGAATTAGACTCCTGTAATGTGGCCTTAATGCTGTTCATTTGCACTTCAAAACAGTCATGAGAATGACCCTAACGTCCTTCCCTTCTTCGCTGAAGTTACCCTAACCTGCGGCCCTAAAACAGAGACCCTTCTTCTTGCCTTAAGGCTCCTTCTCTTGCTGTGGATTAGGGCATTCTTGACTGCGGCTGGATACCTCTTTAGACGGCTAGGACTTGCATTTAAGTCTCCTCTTGACCTGCGTATAAGGCCCTCCTCGTGCTGTGGATTAGACTCCTCTCAACAGCAGTTAGGGCCTCCTTTAGTCCACGGATTAGTGCTTCTTTAGACTGCGTATTGCAGCTCCCCAAGACAGTAGACAGATCTCCTTCAATTTGTGGCTAGTGCTCTCTATTTGGTTGTGGCTAGGGCATCATCCTCTCTGCAGTTAGATTTACTGTGGCTAGGGCATCGTACTGCAGCTAGGGCATCATACAAGGTCAACGTATTCTTCTAAGTGTCTCTCCTTCACCAATAACCCAAGACGTGGAGAGGAGGAGATCACTCACAAAGATGTGTATTCAAATGACTTCAAATCCTCACCAATTTATACTAAAACATAGATGATGAATAGACACGTCTATTGGGCTTCTTAGCCTACTCAAGTTGCTGGTCGGCTTGATAATAATTTCATAACATAAATAAATTCATAACTTCATAAATACTTATCGGAACCGGATGATCTTTAGATCAATCCTACACCTCTCAATGAGAGGGATCCAATAAAAATATCAGCTGCCATAAATAAGCTGATCCACATGGAGTTTGGCCCTAGTTGCCAATTTAACAATTGGTTATTTGCTCTTGTGAGATTTTTGCTATCCTTTTTGGAGGACGAGTTTGGATGTTATGGATGAATTTTGATGTTTGGATATCTCTGTCTTATCTTGGAGCTTCATTATTGGCATAATTTGATGATTGGATATACTCTTTTGTACATGTAAGTGCTCTTTGCATGCTTATTCTTGTTATTTACTTTGTCACATGAATGTTGCTGAGATTTTTGTTATTTAAGTCTGAAATTTATTGCTTTTCTATATGAATTAGTGGAAATTGTGATCTTTTATAGCGTTGCATCATGTCATAGGCCATGTATGAATTGGTGAATGTTCCTAGATATAATTTGTGATAAATACATCTCGATAAGTCATCAATTATTGCAAATCGAAGTATAAAGTCCTTGACGCAGCGACTCTCATGCCCTATTGCCATGCGAAGTTGTTTTAAGGCCTCCTTGATTGGGTGAACTCTTTCCAAACCATAAATTCTCCTTGACTCCATCTCTCCCAAAGGACAAGGCACTAATCCTCCATAGGTGATCACTTTCAAAGCTTATTTTTCTCACCTTTCCCTCTTTTTCTAGGCCTAGCCTCCATACGTCACCTAGGGCATCACTTTTCTCACGATTTAACCATAAAAAAAATTCTATCTTTTGCCCACAATTGCGCTGGTGTGTCCTCTAAAAGCCCTCCAAATTTCACGAAATTCTGATGGTGGGATCTTGAGATATTTCAAGCCCTAGCTCAAAGATTGATTCTTGCCCTTGGTTTCCCATTGGCTAATGACCTCATTAGTGCCATAACATTAAATTATGAAAAGAAGATTCTTTCTTTGATCCTCTTCCTTTCCCTAATTAGGTCAAGTACATCCTTGGTTGATCAACTCCATATCCTTGACCTAATTCTGGATCCACTTGGCCTTTTGTGGTCCCGCAACTTGCTGGTTCCAATTTCACAAAGACCACATAAAAGACAAGCCTCCATAGAGATCTCTAGGTCTAGAAACCATCTTGACAAAGCATACTCTCAAAACTTATCCCTAAGGGTCCTCTTGGCCCTTCCTAGAGAGCTCATTACCTTGCTTCCAAAGCAAGCAACCCACTTAATTGAGTCTCTCTTGTGAATAGGCCTAGGAATCACTCCTCATACTCTTATTGACCTATTCATCTTGTGATTCCCCTTTATACCGGGTCTCCTCCCATTGGTGAAAGTCTGTAAAGAGCAGGGAGCCTTAGTTGAGGTGACAATGGGTTATCACTCCATTGTTTCCTTTGACTTAGTAGTTTCCCTATAGGATCCCCTCTTGGGACCCCTGCTAGTTTGAGCGGTATCAAGGACAAGAGTACAAACCTAGCCCATTCTTTCCGCGGAAGCCCCCCACTAATCCATGTCTAGGGGTGTCCATGATAAGTAAGTAAAGATACCCAAGTACATAATGAAAAGCCTTACCTGCGGGGTTGGAAGGCCCACCTTCAAACATACGATCATAACAGATGGGTGAGGAATCATAATGGCTGTCTCAGGTGGCGGAGATGGTGGCACATCGAGCCATTTGGTGGCTGCAAGGGGTCGCTGGTTGTCGACTGGGGACCATCTAAGAGAAAAAAATTGTGAAAATTTCTGAATCTTCATAAACAGAAATCCTACTGCAGTTATTGGTTTAGCATCTCCTACTTGTTATTTCATTCAACAAGTTATTCAATTTATAAACAGTGATGAAAAACACTACTGTAGACTACACTGACATACAGATCATAAACTGAAACAATAGATAAGACAAACACACAAGGGACACCGTTATTTTGGGACAACACATCCCAGGAAAAGCCCAATGCGGGAAAATTGGTGTAGCAGATAGAGGGTTTGTATTATTAAGCAAGCATAATCTGAGTACGACAGGTTGCCTCTCACACCAGCTAACCTTACAGAGAAATTCCGGCAACAAGAAATACATACGAGGGTTTACCTCGTTCCCAAGTCATAGCTAATCCAATGAGCGATCTAGTTCCTCCCGACAGATACTACGAAGTCCCTACGCAATCACTGCGTGGGCCAACGTCTTGCCTTCAGAAGACTGTGTCACCCTTTCTATTGGATCGATTCGTTGGAGGAGGACTGCTCTTAAGCTCTCCTGGCTTAGAACCTTGCTTCTTCAGCAAAATCTCGGACTTCAGATGAATACTCTGCACTGACACTGTAAGAGACCCTCCTGGCCTGCGTCAACCCCTCTTGGGCTACGTAGGCCTTTGCGCTGTCTGTCTGCCACGTACTCTTTGGCTTAGAACTCCTTTCCGATCCAAATCTCTGCTTCTGCCCCTCACTGCAACTCAGATCACCGGTTCGATTTTCTCAGCAAACCACACCCCATAAAAATCGAACTATTTGATCAACTTGGTGTATCTCCAACTGACCCTCAAGCCTCCTCTTATACTTTCCTTGTTGATAAATCAACGGCCGAGATTAAGTCCCTAATCAATGGCTAAGATTAAAACAGACTTGATCCTCATCTCTTAGAAGCTTCTCACCCATATTTTTATTAATACCCATTAATATTTTTATTTTCCTAAGTTTAGACTTAGGAACCCCATTAAAACTATTAATTTTTTTAATAACTCACAATCCGAGTGGAATTTCTCCAAACAATTTCTGGGTCTTGGAGATCTTATGTATTCTAGCCTCTCCACAAAATTTTGGAGCTAGAGCACATCCGATGCTACCCAAAATCAACACTTCCTCTTAGCAAGGAATGTGCTCTAGCAATACTTCACAATAGAAGCATCGCATTGATCCATGGCATCGGTCCTTTGTGCTGCTGATGCTTGGCATGTTGCCCTTCATCCGCTGCACTGCTGCATCCTGTACTGCTGCCCATGACACTGCCACTGTCACTGCTACATCTGTATTGCAACTCCCTCTCAATATGTTGCATCATGTTGCCCATAGCACTGCCACTGCTAACTGTTGCATTGCAACTTAGTTGCTGAGAAGTAAGCAACTAAAGAAAGTCACCCAAGGGCTGACATGCTGGTTAGTCTGGATGTCCCGTGATGCTGAAGCTACCTCTGCTGCTAATTTGTGCTAACCCTTTGATGCTATTGCGCTGTTGTTGTATTTGCTTTGTGCCCCCTGCACTGCTCAACACTCTACTGCGTTGCTTCAGACTTTGGCACTCTAGCTCTGCACTGTTGCTCCATCATCCCTCGCACCAACTGACTCCTATCATTAAGGGCTCCTATAGCCGTATGTGATCCAAGAGTTTGGGCACCTCAAGGATCTTGCCCCTCGTGTAGTGCTCCTGACTACAACTCAATGTCGCCCCATCTCTTCTCTAGAGGTGCATGAGCACTCATGGCACAATCCTCGTCGTCGTCCTCCTTGTTAGCTTTTGCTGGAGCAACCTTTGAGTCAGACTTTTCTTTCTTGCCCTTCTTTAGAGGGCATTGAGTGGCGAAATGTCCAAGTTCCCCACATCTGAAGCAGATGACTTTGGTTATGTCTTTCTTTTTCCTCCTCTGCTACTCTTGTTGTCCCACTGATGCGAGAGCTGCACCCTCCTCTTCCTCCTTCTTGACTCTGATTCCTTTGCCGCTACTTCCTGCATTAGTTAACCGCCTGATCTCTCCCTGTTGAAGAGCTACCCACATCTCATCCCAACTGGGGAAAGAAGCCCTGCCCAAGATGCTCTGGACAAAGGTCTCCCAATCTTCAGTGATTGCATTCAGGGCAGTCTTGAGTCCTGACCATGAACTCAAGATCTGGTGTGGACCCCACGAAAGTCAGTTGGTCTCGAATCCCTTGCAACCTGAGAAGGAAGGGATCGATTTCTTCTCCTTTCTGCATCTGATAATGTCTTAGTTGGCTCTCAAGCAACATCTTCCATTGGACGAAAGTTCCCTCATACAAGGTGGTTAAGGCCTCCCACATCTCCCTTGCTGTTTCCTTTTCAGCAATATGTGGGACCACATGATCCTTGACCTTGTCCAAGATCATGCACTTCGCCTTTGCTTGAGCCTCCTCGTATTTCTTGAGAGGATCAACATCGACCGGTACAACAACCACTTTCAATGCATAATCCTTGATGCGATTCTTGTCCAAGATTGCTAGGATCTTGGCCTTCCAGAGGACAAAATTGGATGCTCCATCCAATCTGTCCTGATCCCTTAGTCCATTGACTTCCATCTCTACTCAAATGTTGATTTGGGGTAGCATCAGATGTGCTCTAGCCACGAAATTTGGTGGAAAGGTTAGGGCACATGAGATCTCCAATACCCAGAAAGGGTTTTGGTAGATTCTAAACAAATTAGGAGTTATTAAAATAATTAATATTTTTAATGGAGTCCCTAAGTTTAAACTTAGGGAAAATAAAATATTAGTGTGTATTAATATGAATTTGTGTTAGAGTGGTCCAAAAGACAAGGATCAAGCCAGATCTAATCTTAGCCGTTGATTAGGGACTTAATCTCCGCCGTTGATATGTCAATAGCAAAAGTATAAGAGGAGGCTTGAGGGTTACTTGGAGAATACACTAGAGTGATTAGTCATTCTATTCTCTAGAACGGGATTTGCTAAGAGAGATAGAATCAATGATCAGGAGAGCAACTGAGGGGCATTGAGCACAGAGAAACAGAGAAGGCAGAGATTGTGCCGAGAGAGCAGTGCAGCAGCCAAGGAGAGTGACGCAGAGACAGCAAGGGCTCACACAGGGCCACGCAGAGGTAGCCAAGTGCTGCATAGAGCACCAGAGAGGCCAGCGTGTCTGACGCAGAGGCCCAGGAAGCTGATGCAGGTCCTCCTTGGGCTAACGAAGGCCAAGAAAGGTTGACGTAGGGCCAACGTGAGACAAAGAGGGGTTGACGTAGTCCAGATTGGGCAGACGCTGGGGTTGCAGAGCAGTTTTTTGCTGAGGAGCTGCCGAAAGGATTTTCCAAGGTTTCAACTAGGAGATTTCTCTCAAATTGTGAGGTATAGTTGCTAAGGAAATTCTCTATTGGGTAGGCCAGTGTCGGCACCGAGATTGTACTTTGATATTGCTTAATAAGAAAACCCTCAGATAGCTGCACCGGTTTTCCCGCATTGGGTTTTTCCAGGGACATTGGTCCAAAAATAATGGTGTCATGTGGTGTGTTTGTTCTTGTTTCTTTTAGTTGCTGATCTATAATATGTTGAGCATGCACTGGTGTTTATTTTCAGTATTTACCTTGTAAATAACTTGTTAAAGAAAAATAACAAGTAGGTAGGAATAAATAAAAAAAAGTGCATGAAGGGTTTCTAAACTAAGTAAACTTAGAAACTTCAACATCAAACAAGTATAGAATAGGTTCTCTTCTCCCTCTCTTGTTGCTGTCCTAGCAAGACTCAGATCTGGATTTCTTTGGCGCTATAAATCCTCTAAGGAACAAGTTCCTTCTAGACTCCCTCTGAGTCTTGATTTCCTTCACGGAAATCCTCCTGCCAAATAATGTTGAATCACCTCTTCTTCAATCCTCCTTTGCTGCTTCCCAACAACCCGGACCTAGATTTCTTTGGCAAAAAATCCGTTAAGGCAGTGACTCCCTCTACCTTGGTTTCGTCTCCACAGACATTGTTCTGCAACAATAGAAACAACATCCCACTAGCGCCACAAATCGAATTTGCACTGCTCCTGCTGCCTCGGCAACTGACTGATCGGAGCCCTTCAGGCTCTGCGCTGGCCCAGAGAGCTGACGCAGTCACTGTGTGAGCTCCTTTCGACTACTACGTCTCCTCCTTCTGGCTCAGAAAGCTGACCTAGGCACTACATGAGCTTTTGCGTCACTCCTTCAATTGCTCCTCTGTCTCTGAAACAACGCTGTCACTCGGGACAACTGCCTCTCTACAGTGGATTTGCTGGATCTCTCGGCTCATGGCTTCAGTGTCCTATGATTTGCAATGCTCTGATACCATGTGAAAATTTCTGAATCTTTACAAATAGAAATCCTACTGCCGTTACTGATTTAGCATCTCCTACTTGTTATTTTATTCAGCAAGTTATTTAATTTATAAATAGTGATGAAAAACACTACTGCAGACTACACTGACATACAGATCATAAACTGAAACAATAGATGATACAATCACATAAGGAACACCATTATTTTTGGACAACACGTTCCCGGAAAAACCCAATGCAGGAAAACCGGTGCAACAGACAGAGGGTTTGTATTACTAAGCAAGCAGAATCTGAGTACAACAGGTTGCCTTTCACACCGACTAACCTTACAGAGAAACCGCGACAGCAAGAAATATATACGAGGGTTTACCTCATTCCCCAACTCACAGCTGATCCAATGAGCGATCTAGCTCCTTCCAACAGATACTCCGAAGTCCCTACGCAATCACTGCGTGGGCCAGCGTCTTGCCTTCAGAAGACTGCGTCACCCTTTCTACTGGATCGATTTGCTGCAAGAGGATTGCTGTTCAGCTCTCCTGGCTTAGAACCTTACTTCTCCATCAAAATCTCAGACTTTAGACGAACTTCGCTTCTCCAACAAAATCTCGGACTTCAGACGAATGCTCAACACTGGCAGTGCAAGAGTCCCTCCTAGCCTGCATTAGCTCTGCGTGAGCCCCTCTTGGGCTGCGTAGACCTTTGCGTTGCCTTTTTGATGCTATTGTTGCCTCTCTGCCACGTACTCTTTAGCTCAGAACTCCTTTCTGATCCGAATCTCTGCTTCTGCCCCTCTCACTGCAACTCAGATCATTGGTTTGATTTTCTTAGCAAACCATACCCTAGAAAAATCGAACTGTTTGATCAAATTGGTGTATCTCCAACTGACCCTCAAGCCTCCTCTTATACTTTTCCTGTTGATGAATCAACGACCGAGATTTAGTCCCTAATCAACGGCTAAGATTAAAACAGAGTTGATTCTCGTCTCGTAGAAGCTTCTCACCCATATTTTTATTAATACCCATTAATATTTTTATTTTCCTAAGTTTAGACTTAGGAACCCCATTAAAAATATTAATTATTTTAATAACTCACAATCTGGGTGGAGTTTCTCCAAACAATTGTTGGGTCTTGGAGATCTTATGTATTCTAGGCCCTCCACAAAATTTCAGAGCTAAAGCACATCTGATGCTACCCAAAATCAACAAAATTCTCTTATGGTTGTCACCCACGAGTGGTGGGTAACAGGCCATAATGATGGGTATCTGCTACAGACAAAGTTCACATACGCAACAAAATATTCAAAATATGTGGAATATAAGAATATCAATTGTGGTACGTGTTACCGCACAATCTAGTAGGCCGTAAGGAGGGAAAGCCTATAGGACAAAGAGCTAGATTAAGTGCTAACAATGGGACAATGGGCCGCTGTCACCACAACTAAAGTCCCCTGCTCTTTACGAACTTTCACCGATGGGAGGAGTCCTGGTATGATTATGATCACTTATGGTAGATATTGTAAGTCTAGAGGTACAAGGTGATGGAGCTAGAGCTCATTCAAAAGAGAGGGTCAGTAAAGGCATGAAGCTTCAAAGAAGCAAATTGCTCTCTAAGAAAAGCCCTAGAAACAAAGAAACAAGACCTCGGGTTTGAGGCTTCATCCCTTGACACGAGGATTCGAGTGTCTGACACGGGTGCGTTGACCCCCTGAACATGACACATTAGGACACATTATATATATATATTAAAAATTAGATATTTCTTACACAAATTCTCATTCATGATACAAATTCATTGATTCAAACATAGATCTTCATCTAGATGTAAGTTTTACAAAGTAACATTATGCATACAAATATAATTGTGACATATTCATCAATGATCCAATAGGAGAAAGACAAGATACTGCAG
The DNA here is from genome assembly GCA_000404065.3 of Pinus taeda. NCBI lineage: Eukaryota > Viridiplantae > Streptophyta > Pinopsida > Pinales > Pinaceae > Pinus > Pinus taeda. The sequence continues at coordinate 98,663 of APFE030509915.1, forward strand.
TTTTCTCATTAAGTCATCAAAATCAAAATGTGTTACATAGGTAGTAGCAATGCCAATGGCAAATAGAAATAGAAAACACAAAACAACTACAAGCCTCAAGGCAGTAGGTAGCTCATGAGTCATCAATCATCATCATCAAAATCAACATCATTGTCATCATCATGGTCACCACTGCTCTCCTTTGCTGCATCCTCCTCCTCTGTATCCAATATCATATTTGCATCTGCTGGTGTGTAGGATGACCCCTCTACATTATTGTTGTCGCACAGATTGTCACGACAACGCTCAGACCGGGGGCTGTCACTCTGATCCCCGATCTCTCCGTTTAAGCCTGTTTCCCACGGCTAAGGGGGGTAGACCCTCAAAGGAAATGGACGACCAACTGAGAACTAGTTGGTTAGGGAGACACGAAAGAGAAAAGCACTAAAGAGATTTGTTCAATTTGATGGACCAGTGTCTTATGGGTTTGACGTTTAAGTGATTATTTACTGTATGTTGCAGAGATGTAAACAGTTCACAGCAATCATAACAATGCAAGATATCCAGTAAACTCACGATATTTTTAACGATGATCTGGCAATCTAAAAAATAAACTTCGAAAGATATGACCATGCACATTAACCAGATATTATATTCAAGCATGCCAGATAAACATTAATCCCAAAATTTTAGCCTCCGCAAGAAAAATAGAATGTGATGAGATACCCAGGCTAAGACTTTAACTGGCAAAATCTTTCCACGATAAATATTTTTATGCTTTTTTTTTAGGCAAAAAACCAAAACTTTAAAACTAGATGAAAAATCTAAAGCTATTTTTTAAATGAAAAGAAAATTTTTAAGTCTTTTTATATTTTATATATTAATTATGAATTTTAATTTTTTTAAACTTAAAGCAAAGACTAGAAAAATCTAATTTAAATCTAAATTAAACAAACCCTAACCCTAAGACTAATGAAAAATTTATCTAAATCTAAAGCCAAAGTAAAAAAAATCAAAACTAAGTCTAAAGCTAACCATGCCAAAGAAAAATAAGAAATCGATTTTTATTTATTATTTTTTATATTTTCAAAACCAAACTTTACATTAAAAATCGATCACAAACAAAACCCTAAAAAAAAGGAAACGTAACTGAACGAAATAAATAAAAAAAGAAAAAAAAAACGATTTTTTATTTTAAAACTAAACCTACGCTATGATCCACCTACGCGTAGAACCTAACTATACAAAACAAAAAAGAAATCGATTTTTTGCCTACGCTAAACCAAAACTGAAACTCATAAAAAAAAATTGAACGCGGGCTGAAACGAAAGGCGATTTTCGTTTTTTTTTTCTTACGCTATACAAACCATCGATTTGCATGAAACGAATTCGATTTACGTTTTTTTTTTTTTGGCAGGTTCACGCGGGTTTGATGATGGACGGCGACAGCAAAGCACCCGCGTAGATGGAAAATTCATGCACACGATTTACTTGGCCCGTTTAGACTGTTGTTTGTTTTTGTTGTGTGCAGGGGTAACTGGAGCAGAACGGGGGCAACGAACAAACAGAGAAAAATACGCTTGCAGGTGGCAAACATACACCTGTCAAAACACATGCCGTTTGGACTAGAGCTGATGGCGGCCAATGCCCACGCTTTTCCAACACATTACCTCATGCCAAACAATGAAATACCTGGCCCGATTTGATCAATTTGTGGTCTTACTGCTCAGAAAATTGACGGCAGCAAATTCTTTTTTGCAGATGGGAAATCGAGCAGCGTATGATCATCCGTATTTAACACAGTCGATTTTGTTTTAATGCTTTTAATGCAGGTTAGCGTGTGGGTGAGGAAGACTACGACGGATCTGGAGTTGAGATAAAAAAAAAAAAAAAAAAAAAAAAAAAAAATTCGTTTTCAGATCCCCAAAAGAAAATCGATTTGGCTCTGTGGATAAAATTTGAAACCCTGAGCAGAATAAAGCTGAAACCGATGCGAGCGATTTTTTCAGATTTGACAAACCCTAGGGCAGCGAAACAGTGACCCTGCAAAACCTGATTTTTCCACAAAAGTTTCTTTATCTCAGACCTGCAAATGAAAAATAAAATCAGAAGATATATGCAAAATTTGAATGAGAACCCCGCTAACCGATCAAAAATTTCAAAAAAATTTCAGCTCTATAAAGCCAGATTTGTCAGTGATCATCAAAATATTTTTGAGAACTTCAAATTGCTAATAAAATGCCTCAGAAAGTCTCTCATGTAAATCATAAAACAAACTGAATGATTAACCCAGGATCAAAACTAGCTAGGCTCTGCAAAAAGATGCATGTGGGAGTTGGCTGGTTCAGCCGAGAACTTCCCCTAATGCCCACTGATCCTCAAGGGTTTCCTGCACAGCTCACTTCAACCGTCAAATAAGAGAGAAAAAACAGCACTAGATCTTAAAAACAATGGAGATACCTGCCATTACATCAGAAACCCTAATACTACTCAAACCCTAGCATGTGAACAAGATACCTATGCTCAACAATACTCTTCATTAAGCTGTTATTAACGGTTGAAAAATAAAATATGCAGAAATGAAATGGCTCACAACACTTTAAGAGAGTAACACCAGCAAGTTTTTGACCCCAAAGTTTTTCTTTATTAGCACCAGAAAATATTTACAAGAGAGCTTCTTCAGCACAAGACTCAGATCCCATATGATATCTCAAATGACCCCTAGCACCCTATTTAAAGGAAAAATCCCAACGGCTAGTTTGAGTGATCCATGTCAAAACGACCTCGACCATCGATGAGGATCAAGACATCTCTTAATCTCATCCGTCGAATTTTTTAATGCATTAAAAAATTGAAATTCTCAAAATATTATATTTTATTATTTTTATTATATATTTTTTTTATTTTATATTTTATATAATATATATATATTTTTTATTTTTTATTATTATTATTTTATTATTTATTTATTATTTTATCTTTTTTTTTTTTATTATTTGGATCATCAAACATAGCCTTGGAAAAATTTCCCTAGGACCAGGGATTTAAGACGCATGAGGGATTAACATTTCCTATCCTTCAAGACACTTTACTTCATGACTTCTACAATTTTTACATCTTCAAGGGGGGAAAGCCCTTTGACAGACCCTCATAGACCCCCAGTTTTGCGACCAAATAATCTAGCCGGAATAACACACTAGGGATTCTCCTAAGATTCTAATTTTTAAAATTCATTCCGGCTTTGGGGTCAGGTTGAAGGAAAACTCTGCCGATCATGGATCGGTGAGACGAAAAACCTTCTGGAATGAAGATTATCACTAGAAAATTAGGTCCACCTAGGCAATTTACATACATGACTCAGCTCTGCTAAGATTATTTACATCAAATTGCAGACTGGGTTTACAACTTTAATAAGATCAGGAGAATGACGTTGACTGTCGAATGGCACGAACATCTCGATCAAGCGCTGTCCCTTTTTGCGAAGAAAAGGGGGTGTACTGCTATGGGTAGTTGACACGCAGCGGTCAACAAGTATCACCATCATCAAAAGTGACAGGCTCTAGTATTGACTCATTAATATCCAAGTTGGCCAATGCCAACTCAACATTGTTGTCCAAACCCATATCATTAGGAAATACATCCCACATCTTTGTCTTTCCCTTCAACCACTCATCCCTCTGCCTATAAATAAGACGAAGGTTGGTGTGCACATACACCATTATCTCTGCCCTAGACTGTTTAAGCCTGCTTTTCTTGACACTATACAAATTCCCATATGTGCTCCAATTCCTCTCACAACAAGAGGATGAAGTCACCTAACAGATGAGCCTTGCCGTAGAGGAGGGCTTGTTGCCCCATGAGTTGCCCACCAAGAATAGGGCTTCTTAGCCCCCCCCGTCTCTAATCACATCATATCTTGCAAATCGATCAGTGCCAGTGGAAAACTTTGCAAAGGCATCCTCCACCTCATCAAGGGATGCTCTATCCTGAAAAATCTGCCTCAATGCATCCTTCCTCCCTTGTGAAATTTCACCATCCATGTGAGGAGGGAATCTGCGGGAAGGTCCACCATTCAGCCACTCATGGTTGTAGTATTTTGGGTTCAATGAGTGAGCCAAACAATGCAGAGGTGTGCAATTCTTGTCCCATCTGCTGACAAGAATATTCTGTATGGTGGTGAAGAATGCCTCTAATGATGTCTCATACTCGGGGCACTCAGTCTGTAAAATAATGCTCCTCATAGATTCAATCATGGAATCCCATCCCTCATAAACCTTTCCTAGGATGGGTTGGTCTGTATTTGCAAATCATAGCACAGAAATGATGGGGTCCATGATCTTAATAAGTAGATCTACCCTCTCTCACCAAGCATCATTTAACACTGTGTACTTCACTCATTTTGAGGTTGCTTGATCCGTCTTTCTCCAAAAAGACCAAAACTCTGAAATAACCATGGCCCTAAGAGCGGTCTTGACCTCCCTGAACCTCTTCAACATGATGAATGAAGAGGCAAACTGTGTAATCTGCAATTTTCAACAATGATAGATAGGTGTACTCCCTGTCGATTGTGAGGGCATTTACACGATTTTTTACAAAGTTACGGACATGTCGTGCATCCTCAATAATACTTCCAATCTAAAGTACATCGGAAACAATAGATTTAAGTGCTAAATTCAAGGAATGGACAATGCAAGATGTCCAAACTACTTGTGGATACTTAGCTTCCACAATCATGCCAACAACCTTGCAAACAGGTGCATTATCTGTAATGATTTGCACACAAGAATCAACACCTACATCTTCAATAACTTTAATGAACAACTTGCCCATATATTGTGCATCCTTGTATTGTCCAAGTGCATCCATTGATTTCAAGAAAACTTGACCATTCAATGAAGAGACCATGAAGTTGATGAGTGGGTGGCGTGTTGGATCTGTCCATCCATCAGAAACAATACTAACCCCAGATGTTGGCCATGCTGATTTAATAGGGGCAAGCATTTTGTCCATCTTTTTCTTTGCCTTAATCAATAATGTGGTTCTAAGCTTCTCTGACCCAGGAGGCACGTATCCTGCTGGAGCCCCTTGAGTTAGAGCTCGACACATCTCAATAAATAAAGGCGAGCGTGCAACATTAAAGGATATGAAATTTTGATAGAAAAAGAATGCAATGGTGAGATCAAGCTCTTCCCATTTCTCTTTTTGAAAAATTTTGCCCATTGGACCAAATGCCACTGCCTTTCTTTTTGCTGCTTGCCCCTTGCCAAAACTCTCAAATGGAATTTGTTGTTGCTTTTCCTCAAGAATGGAAGGGGATCAACATTCTTGGTTTTTTTAGATGTTGCTGCCACCTTTTCCATACCAACATTGGCCTCTTTTTCCATTTCTTTCCTCTTAGCTAAAGACACCTATGTACATGTTGCAATTCCATAACTTGGTAAATCCAACAAATGAGATTTCACACGGTAATATGTGCTCATGAAATGATTGTTGCACTAGTTGCATTTCCAAGAAACATTGCCTCCTCCCTTCAAATTGTTCCCTGGCCCTTGCTCTCTTGTGACATACTTCCACAAGGGATATTTGTTATCTTGAGCCTGTTGTCTTCCCTCAACATTTGAAGCTACTATTGCAACCCTCTTCCAATAGAGTGAACACTTGTAGACCCTGATGAAATTGGAACAGGTGGGACATCTCCAATGGGTACATTCTTCCCTTTCCTTTGCCCCTTCCCTACTGCCCTTGATTGAGCGATGAATGCTATAAAAAAGTAAAGAAAAAATGCACATGCAAACTGCTTTAATAAAAATGCAAAAAAAATAGAAACAAAATGCAATTACTTGTTTCGTGAATCGCCTCCAAAATGCTCCCAAACCCTTTGCCATTCGCTCCCACACACTCACAGCAAGATAAACACTCAAGTGAGGGTGAAATGGCCCAAAAAAGCCCTTTATCGGCCGCGCAACACGCTGTTCAAGGGGACGTGTCCTAGAATCAGGAAACAACCAACCTGATCGGGACACGATCGGATGACACATGTCCCACCGAATCATGTCCGATTTGCCCAATTCGAGACACGTAAGGGGTAAGGGCCGAATCTAGTTTCTTAGGTTTGAGGTTTTTCGATGGTAATAGATATTCACAAGGTCAAGGCCCGAGAGAAGAAAGGGCTTCTTATGATTTACTCCATCGAGTACTAAGGTCATACAACTCTCAAAGAAGTCCTCAAGTTGAGGGAGAAGAACCTAGGGTTTCCTTCTTGGAGTAGCACCTAGAGCAAGAAATTTTATGGATGAAACTCAAGTGGATGCCCATGAAACTTGGAGCAGAGGTAGCCTAGACCCTAATCTTGATGTTTGGGCCCTCGAATTCTTGAAAAATCACTTCCATAAATTTCACTGCAAGCCCTAGATTTCCGGCCTACCATTAGGGGACCGAAATTTAGAAGGAGAAAATTATGGAGAGAAAGAGGTTTGATTACCAGATGGCTTGGACCAATGCCTTGTCCTTTGGGCATATGGAGTCCTAGATGCTTTAGATTAGCCAAAATTGTCCTTAAGGAGGTCAAGAATTGATGCCCTAGCTACCAACGCTCAACAGTTACCCACTCAAGAATTATGGAGTTTTATGGAGGAAGAACAAAATTTCATCTACTAGGAATATTCATCATTTGTCATACAATGAATAACATATGCAATTGTGAACCAAATAGCCTTCAAAATGATCTTCAATAAATTAGGGCACAATAGCATTAACCTAGTTGCAACAATTCCATACATTAGACATATTTCAAGAGAAAAACTTCAATATAAAGCACTTACAAGATGACAATATGATATATCCATCCACAATCCAAGAGATAGCTCCGAAGAAGATCAAGGTTTCAACTCCAAATATCGAAATGCATCCAAGAACATCCAATAGCTCCAAAGAGAAAGTGTGAGTTCTTTGCAAGAGAAAGAATCCGAGTGTGATGATGATCTCTCACAAATGAGAGTGAGTTCTATTTATATGAGTTTCACCAAGTCGAATTAGCCTATAATTAGCCCCCAAAAAAACAAGCCTTGGTCACAAGCCAACCAAGTAACTTTCACAAATTATAAATTAGCCATCTAAATACTAGCCGAATTGATGATGTCATGTTGATGTAGGGCTGTTGGAGGGCCACATTGAGTCCTCTTTGTGCCAAAATGTGAGAGAGAGCTCTATAAATCTCAAACAAGGGAATGTTCCCTTAGTCTCCATGCAAGTCATCATGTGGGGCCCCAAAGTGGGTTTGGGGCACAAATGTTGGTCTCATGTGTTTCTTGATGATATAATAGTCTATATAATGCTCCAAATGAAGGCTCTGATGATGATGCCTGCTCTCCCAGGCCTAAAGGGTGAGACAAACCTCCTCTGCGACTTGAATCAGCTACAAATCCATATGGTACGCTGGCTAGGCACACTGGTCCAAGTCCATCATCTAGTGAATAATGTGGGGCAATAAACAAACTACTGAAGGTGTTGAGACTGCCCATGGTGTGAAATGATTCTCTACACATGATGGGAGTCCCATGACTCTCAACACATCCCCAAGGTGTCAATATGATCCTCTGGTGGACTTGGGCCCCAGTTAAGTTGCCCAACCCATGATGAAACCACTTGCCAATTACATATAAGATCCAATGTGCTCCCTCACGATCAGGTACATAATTCATTAGTGCATCTAAGTGAACCAAGTTTGTTAGTCAATGGCACATTCAGACTTCATAGTGGGCTTCTCTTTCAAACTTGGGGCTTGAGCTTGTAATAGTGTTACCTCCCTAGGTAGGAGTGGCTAACAAACAATCTTATTATGTGTTGCCAGTGCCTAAGGGGCAAGATAGGTCCCTCGTACATCCTTCAATTGATAGGTGTCATGTGAATGATGATGAATGGGTGGGGACACGGGGGTCTGAAACCCAAATGCCATGGGTTCAAGGATGGTAATGATGAGGGACGTCCACATATTTGGGTGTATAGATGTAGGAGGGAGCAATTGTGGATACATGAGTAACCCCGACCTTTGTTTTTCCACCCTTCATTATTTGCCTTTTTCCTTTTATGATTTTTCTTTGTATTATTGCTTGGGGCTCTAGGAAATAAGAACATGCTGTGAGAGATATGCAACAATTATTACCCCCTTAAGGTGGGGCAGTTCATTGCTCACTAGGGGTTGGGACGTGCATAGGTTCAGGCACTCAAGGGCCCTAGTAGCTAGGGTGATGGCCATGATAAAGGGGTAGAGCTCGTGTTTGACATTTTTCCACGTGCTATATTAAATGTCCAGACCATATTTTGCATTTTATGGTATTTTTTTTTCTTTCTTTCTTGTGGCCATGATATAATTTTAATGTTCTTTTTGTTGAAAATAGCAGCATCAAAAGTCATTCTCTAATGAGAGGCCTTAAATGGTCACTCGGAGGCTAGCTAGGGAAGATTTGGAGAATCAATAAATCCTTGTGAGCCACTGCAAAAGTCAAGGCGAAGGTAGAAGCCTTGTGAGCTTTGACAAGAGTCAGGATGAAGGAGTTGCTAGTGGATGCCTGGTCAGCCATGTGCAAAATCCAAGGCAATGTCTTGTGAGCTCTTTGAGCAATAATCAAGACCCAGTCTAGCAAGAGTCAGGATGAATGAAGAAGTCCTGTGAGCTAGTACTGGTATGATGGACTCCTTGGCTGCTTGTGATGTGACTACCGAGGACCAGGCCCCTCCTAGGCTTACTCCAATAAGTGTCCAAGTTGTAGTACTAAATGATCACATGGAAAAGACCTTCTTCTTATTGTTATCTTGAACATAAGTACTTAAATGTAATTGTAGGTGAATGGAGCATGTTGGTTGAGAGAGTGATAAAATGTCTCTGTAAAAGCCTTGAGTCATGTAAAAGTGTTTGTCATGTAAACTCATAGTCTTAGTGATTAGTTGAGATGTTATAAAGTAATGATGTAAAGCCTAAGTTTGCCTAAGTTAATAAAGGCATTATTATATTAAAGATGTCAATGTAAAATTAGAAGAGGAGGGGGGGTGTGAAAATTCGAGAATCCCCCGAATCACTACTGCAACAACTAATTATATTTCTCCTATTGAATCAAGTTATTTACATTATTATCTGGTAAGCATCGAAATAAATACAACTGTAGCTTTCACAACTTAAATAATATGCAGAAACAAGAATTTGAGCAAGAAAGAAATAACACACACAAGTGATACTGTTGTTTTTGGAACAATGTCCCCGGAAAAACCCAATGTGGGAAAACCGGTGCAACAATTGAGGGTTTGAATTATTAAGCAATGATTTTCGAGTACAATTCTTCGGATGCCCAAACGGGCAATCCTCTACAGAGATCTAACTAGACAAAAAGTAGTGAGATGATCTCATCATGTCACTGGAAAATCTGGCACTGATCTCCACTAGAGATGAGCCTTTGCATAGTTTTGTGTCACAACCACGTAGTCACTGCGTCATTGCTGCTGGGACTGCGTTGCACCTCCTTTGATCCTCTGCTAGCTGGAAACTTTGGCCCTCTGTCCTCTGGGTTTCACACCCTGGCCCTGAGACTTGATCCCTATTGTTCCTCAATAGAATTTCAGACTCCCTCTGATGCTCTGCACTACCACACCGTAGCTCTGTGTGGCCTTGTGTCAGCTTCTTTGGACGTCTTTCTGCCCTCTTTGCCTTGTACTCTTCGGATCAGGAAAACTTCCTCCGGAAACCCTACCCCTCACTGCAAGAAATCACCTCGATCACTTCTTGGCAATTGCTGCGCTAGTCTCTTTAGAAATCGATCTCTTGATCTCTCACTCGATGTGTTTTCCAAATGCCCATCAAGCCTCTTCTTATAATCTTCTCGTTGAGTAACCAACGTCCTAGATTAGATCTTAATCAATGGCTCAGATCATTTTGGCTTGATCCTCGTCTTCTTTTAGAAGTTCCACCCTCAGTTTAATTAAAACCCCTTAATTATTTTAATTTCCTAAGTTTAGACTTAGGCATCCATTAAAAATAATTAATTATTTTAATAAAACTTTCTCTGGGTGGAATTTCCCAAAACAATTTTTGGGTATTCTGGAATACATATGTCCTAGTCTCCCTGCAAATTTTGAGGCTTAGAGTACATATGATGCTACCATAAATCAACACTCCCTCTTAGTGAGGAATGTGCTCTAGTAATGCAACCTGCTGAAGCATCACCCTAACTCTGTAACATCTCCCTCTGCGTTGCTGATGTCTGACATCACTGCCCACCAACTACTATGCAAATACCGCATCCGTGCTATTGCTGGCCTTGCCACTGCCAACACTGCAACCCTCTCCAACTGCGACTGCTGCAACAACAATGGAAAATCATCCAAAATACTGAACCAAAGGTGTTCAGCTTGATGCTTCTGCTGCTGTAGTTTTGACTGCTGCTATTCTCTATGCTGTCACTGAAGCCACTGCGCTGCTGTTGAATCTGCTCTATGCCAACTGCATTGCTACCAACACTAGCTTTGCGCTGCTCAAATTCTGGCACTCCTAGCCACTGGAACTGTGACCCTGACACTCCTCTGCACCAACTGACACTGGTCCATCTTGCTACTTCTGATATGGGCTACCGCAACAAGGTATTGATCCAAGAGGTGGACTCCTCAAGGATCCTGCCCATCTGCAGTGCTTTCGAACTACAGTACTAGATCACCCTACCTCTCCCTTAGAGATATATGGGCAACCATGGAAAACTCCTCCTCAATATTTGCAGTTGCAGCCTGCAGATCATGTTTCTCGCCCTTGTCCTTCTTCTTGAGAGGACATTGTGTAGCGTAGTGACCAAATTCACCACACCTGAAACATTTGATTTGTGAGACGTCCTTCTTCTGCCTTCGCTGCTTTTGTTGCCCCTTTGATGCAAGGGCTGCATTTTCCTCCTCCTCCTTGGGCTTCGTTCCACTGTTGCTGCTACCATCAAGTTTGCACTTGACTAAGTCTTGCCTCATCTCTTCCCATTGAAGAGTGGCCCACATCCCTTCCCAATCCGACAATCTTTCTCTGCCCAGGATACTCTGGACAATCACTTGCCATTCTTCCGAGACTGAATTTAGGGCCAACCTCACCATCTCGATGGGTTGAGCCGCTGATCCTACAACTGCCAACGAGTCTCGGACCTCCTGAAGCTTTGATAGGAACGGATCAATGTGTTCCCCCTTCTGCATCCTTGGGGATCTGATTTTCTCCTCCAAGTACATCTTCCACTACTCGGAAGATCCCTCATACAACGTAGCCAAGGCATCCCACATCTCCTTGGCAATCCCTTTGCCAACAATGTGACATACAACGTGATCCCTCACTCCGTCGAGGATCAACTGCTTGGCCTTTGCCATTTCAACTTTGTACTTCTTGAGTGGATCTGCATCTGCAGGTTCAACTACCACACTATCAACATAGGCTTTGAGATTATGCTCATCCAGAAGGAAGGAGATCCTAGCCTTCCAGATCACATAGTTGGATGCTCCGTCCAACTGATCTTGATCTCTCAGCCCATTCGCTGCCATCTCTGCCAACAAATTGTTGAACTGCGTCGTCTCTCCTCTGCGCTGCTGCTAGGCTTGCCTACGCACTCCCTGCTGGAGTTAGTAGATCTTCTCCTCTCTATAGCTGCTCAGCAATTGAGAAATCGAATTCCCTAGCTTAGAATTCTATGAGGAAGAAATTCCAATGTCAATCCAAGATTAAATCTAGGCGCTCCATTCTAGCCAAGAGAAATGATAAAATGACCAAGAGAAAGCAATTTGGTACACAAGTTCTTTTTCTGTAGTTTTTCATCTACTCTCCAAGGTGCACCTATCCCTCTTGAGTGCCCAAGGTTTCAAGTTCTCAACTATTAGATATAAGCATTCAAAGTTCAACAGCCATTTCACCTAGATCTGGTCTATTTTTTTGTAGTGCGCCCAAATAATCTTCAAATCTACTTCATACAAGCTCACATCTAGTCTGGTTTGCTTCAGATTTGACTTCTTTGGCTCAAGGCGAGTTGATCTAAGTCATTTGCACCTGTGTGAAAGAAGTTTCAAGTCAATTAAGGCTTCATTTGTCTCCAATCGTCCTCTCTCCCAACGAATTGTACTGTAGTGCCCTCGAGAAGGGTTTTGTACCTGCAAATTTGTTCAAGAGCAATAAAGTAAGGTGGTCTTTGCTGGGGTTTTCTCCCTTATTGGGTTTCCCTAGGGTAAATCTTGTGTATTGATGTGTTTGAGTATTTTAACAATTTATTTCAATTACTTATGCATGTTGATATTTAGATCTAAAGAATATAAAGTGCTCACATTCATATCCAACATTTAGATCTAACAGATCTAAGTGAGCAACAAACACATCTAACAAATCTGAGTGCAGATCTAAATGAACAACAAGCAAATCTTGCAAATCTAGGTGCGGAGCTAAGTGAACAACAAGCAGATCTTGCAAATCTAAGTGCAGATCTAAGTGAACAACAAGCAAATCTAGCAAATCTGAGTGCAGATCTAAGTGAACAAGCATATCTAGCAAATTTGAGTGTCTAGAAGGCTGAAAACCCCATTTTTGAGGTGTCCTTATAAGTTTTTGATCATTTACATAAAACTGATTTGAAGAACATAATTTCATGTGTACTTGAAAAGTTAGTTTCTGTTGTTTATATTATCAGCTATATATGTGACCGCTACAAGTTCAGAATTTTAATTCTGTTATTGAAGTAATTCAATATTTGTGTTATTTGATAAAGAAACATAGGACAACAGTCATCTTGAGTAAGAAAATTCTAACACTTTTTGTTGCATCAACCTTCGGGGCAACACTTCCAATACCGACCCAGACATTTGGGCAAGGGGAGGGGGCGTATTAGTGTCTTGTGGACCCAATGGCCATGTGGGCTCAGAGAGGGAAGATGATGAAATAGGGCTTGTAATGTGCAAAGGGGAGTGAAAAATGTGAAATGGGAAAATGGTATTGCGCTACTGAAATCAGGGTTTCCTAAGTAGTGCCCTTTCTGAAGCCATAGGCCAATAGGGGAGATCCCACGGACTAGAATTGAGGATTAACTCCCCATTTAAGGTGAAGGAAGAAAACTACAGTCAAAACCCTTCCTTCTTCCAAGTCACCTAATAATCCATGCCCAATATGCCCAAGGAAAAACAAGCATAAGCACCTGATTGCACAATGAAAAGCATACCTTTAGGATTGGATTACCCACCTTCAAACATATGCTCTCGACAGATGGGTGAGGGAACATATGACTAATTCAGGGAGTGGAGATCAAATGGCACAATACATCGACTACATTGGTGGCTATCAGGGGCTACTAGTTGCCGACTGAAGACAAGTCTAGGAGAAAATTTCTCCTATGGGGTCACCCACTTTTGGTGGGTAACATTTGGCTCCAACTAGGACATGAGCTCTCTATAGAATGCATGATCAATGTACTCGAATGGGGAGGTCATGATCCAGGTGGCTCCAGAGACACACACAAGACAAAGGGTTTATGAAAGGTCAAAAATCAAATTGTTTGGATTATGCTCGAATCAGGTTTATGTTAAAGATCTCATCGTCGTGATCATGGTGGTGCAAATGGTTTGTCAATCCGAGTCCGGATGAGGAAGATAGAGGCAGTCAAAGTTTTGGTTGACTTTTGCTGACTCGGTAGGCTTAAGGAGGCAACATTTTGGATAAAATCTGGCAATTGGATTCTGGCCAACTTGGGCCAGATTCTGGGCGAATTTGTGGCTTGTTTAATTTGTCTCCTTTCGTCATTTTTCAAATTTTCAAAAATGGCTATGTGGTTTTTTAATAACAAAAAGAAATATTATTAGGGTGGCGGGCCACCAACCGCGCCACCCTCCCAACGGATTACATTAAAAAAATCAAATTTTTATCTATGGGCCGACGGGCCATGACCCCCATCGGCCCTCCCTCAACCCTCGTAACAAATCCCCTGGGGCAGGCGGCCATGACCCCGCTGCCCCTCAAACAAACAAAATTATGTAACGGGGTGGGCGACCATGACCCCGCGACCCCACAACGCTCTCAACGAGCCGTCTAAACATAGTGGGGGCGCGGGCTGTCAACCCCGCTGCCCCTGGAACCTCTCCATTGTAACAAAACTGTTGCCGAAGGAAAGGGACGCGGGCCACCTAAATAGTGGACCCGCCGCCCCAACAATAAAAACAAAACAAAAATTGTTGTTTGGTGTAAAATGGGGAGGGGCAGGGTTTGATCCCCCGACCCCTCAACTAATTTCTAATTTTGCCATCACACCAAACTGACTTATTGTTAAGTCCGCCCAACGAAACATTAAATAAACTTCATTTTTCAGTGCACCCACAAGGATGGAGGAACCGGGAGCGGGCACGGAATTTGAGGCGATTTTTTTAATTAATTTTTTAATGCAGGTGGAACCATGACTGAACAAAATTTCCAGGAGGGTGAAATTTTTGTAGTGTCCAAATTGGACAAACTTTATGTCGATCTTACACCTCTCGGCGACACGTAGTCAGTTTCTTGATTTGAGCAGCAGATTTGTAGAGGACCTGTAGGAGGGAATCTTTAAGGAATCTAGGGGGAATCTAAAAGATTCCTTGAGCCCCATATTCTCACTTTCTCAGAATTTAGAAATTTGACAGTGGATTTTGCACTATTCGACGCCACAAATCTGATGGTGTGTTTAGATTTTCCAATTGCTCATTCTATTTTTCGGCCACTTTTCTAAGTGGAGTGCAGGTGTCAACATTCAACATGCGAGCAATCATTCCATGAGATGTGATGCAGCGAGATGGATGGTCCGGACAACTTTAGCAGTTTGACATCCTTTTTTTCAGATGGCCCCTGGATGTGAGGTATATGCAGTGTTCATGTGCTTTTCTTTGCTATGCATTGTGCTGCACAGATCCCTGTTTGATGTTTGATGTGGGATCTTGTTTCTTACTTGTCTCATGATTTCTGCTTGATGTGATGCGGAATCATCTGTGTGATGTACTTGTTGTCATGATTTGTCATGTTTTGTTTGAGATCCTTTTGTTGTATGTTGATGGGATACTCATGTGTCGCCATGCATATTTGCATTGAGATCCCTTTTATGCCATGTTGGCGGCATGCTCATTATCATCATGCATGAGTTTGTGTCATACTGAGAGTCCTTTTGACTGAGAGTTCTTGTAGCGGAACATCTCTTGGCGGCACTCCTGCGTGAAGGCATTTTCCTTTTATGATAGAGACATCACTTCTTATGTACATCATCACTATTGACAACACTTAATGCAGCGGCCTACACCATCTTGACACGGGGCCCAGAGACGTAGTCCCTCCTGGACGAACTCTATTATCAACGGCTTATGTTTTCATGTGTTGATGATTGTCATGTTCCTCTTCTTTACAGCATGTAGAGGTATTCATTTATGTTCTTTTAAAAATGCAATTTAACACATCACGAAAGTAAAAGATCTTGGAAGGGTTCTTTGTCACACATGGACCTGGATCAAGTGGTATCAGAGCAGTCTTTGGGTGGATGTGAATTGCAAGCATGAACAATGGAACGTGCAGCGATAGAGGATGAAAAATCGATGTACGAGACCATGCTCAAAATTTCCAAAAGGGTGGAAATAATGTATGAAACTCTACAGAAAGAGAGAGGAAAAGGAGCGATTGCAACTTCAGTGG
This sequence comes from Pinus taeda, assembly GCA_000404065.3. NCBI lineage: Eukaryota > Viridiplantae > Streptophyta > Pinopsida > Pinales > Pinaceae > Pinus > Pinus taeda. The sequence goes on from APFE030509915.1 coordinate 114,327, forward strand.
TGAGCCACGGAAGAGGCCCTGGTAGAACTGAAGCACAACAACCAAAATCTTCAAACATAAACGTTGAATTGAAGATGCGTCTACATGAAGAGAAAGAGGAGAAACAAAGTTTTCTCTGACAACTGCAAGCTAAGGACGAGGCCTTGGAAAAGCTACAGTGTGACCCATGTGAGGTAAAAAGTAGTTCTCCATCTTCATGTATGTTTCCTAATGATGATTTCGCTGTTTTTGAAAATCATACCACAGGAATTGGCTCCAAACTGTTGAGGAGAATGGGGTATGAAGGAAAAGGCTTGGGCATTAATAGCCAAGGCATTGTCAACCCCATCAAAGTAGAAGAATTACCCCGTGAGGTAGGACTTGGGTATGTCAGCAAAGAAGTTGGGGAATGTGTTGAGACAGCTAGTGAACCATCGACAACAGATGATGAGAAGCCTTCATCAGTTCTTTCCAAATCGACAGAGGAGGTAAAAGATGTTGATTTCCTTTCGGTTTCGTCTTCACATAGTATGAGTTCTGTTGGAGATGTGGAGATCCCAATTACAGGGACAAACATGAGGCTCCTTACCAGGACGAGACATGAGGAGGAAAAGAATTTGGTGTTAATAACCAAGGCATCGCTCAACCATTGGAGGTTGTGTAGAGACCTCAATTTATAGGCGTGGGATACACCAAAGGAGAATGCTCAAAGGTGTCAGATTCTTTCGAGACATCGTCGAAATCGTCGAGGAAAGAGAATGATGGGAACACATCCCCATCATCCCATGGCAATGTCCATTGCTGGGAAGGAGCTGAGGCAAGCTCTCATCGCCATACTTACACCAGAGACAACAAGGAAAGGTATAACCACTCTCGACATTCGAATGTTTATTTCGATTATAATCATGTTTTTAATGATGAGTGTAAACATGGCATCGAAAAACATGTACCTTTTGTGGATTACATAACCATACATTTTCTAAGTGTTGGAAAAGAATGGCAACACACAAAAGGATGAGGTGTGAAAGACCCTCTTAACAACATGTAAGGAAACAAGTTAAGCAAATTTGGAGGAAGAAGATGTATTGCAGTCATTGCGACAGAAATGGCCATCAAAGAGCCACTTGTTGGAGGCTCCATCCAGAGCAGTGCCTTAAAGACAAAGTGTCGATGCATGAACCAGGGGAAATGATCGTTCGGCAAGCAAAATCGCCACAAGGAGGCGACCCATTCACCTTGATAAGTGAAAAATGGTTTCTAGATATGTTAGCATTTCATGGTCGTGCTTTTGTAAATCATTTGTTGCATTTCAAAATGTAAAAGTGATGATGTGTTTTGCATCACTTGTTAAGGAACAATGATATCTGGTCTTATTTTGTGTTGCATGATAAACTTGGAAAGTGATGTCGTGTTTTGCAAAAATAGTGGCCTTATCTTTGTAAATCATGTGTTGCAGTGATGATGTGCTTTCCATCACTTGTTGAAGTAGCAATGATATGTTGGCCTTGTTGTTGTAGCTAGGGTATTGTGCCCATCTTGATGTAAACTTGACCACCGAGTATGTGTTATAAACTCATGGCAAGTGTGGGACGCTTGGGTTATTAGTTGGTCATGAAATACAAGCATGTAATTTGCAAAAACAATGTACTATAGGTTGCAGAGGTTGTAGGTGTCGGCTCATCGCTTAAGGCTCCGAAGAACAAAGGTGAAGGAGATGGAAGATAGACCTTTCAGGATGCTTGTGATGCAGACAAAGTACAGATAAGTTGCAGATTATTTTTCATGCTTTTGGAGGACCAAAAGCTCCTCAGTGGGGAGGATTGATCCAAGTGGCTCCAGAGACATAGGACATAGAGGGCTTATGAAAGCTCAAAAATCAAAGTGTTTGGATTATGCTTGAACCAGGTTCATGTTAAAGATGTCGTCGTTGTGATCATGGTGGTGCGAACGGTTCGTCAATCTGAGTCTAGATGAGGAAGATAGAGGCAGTCAAAGTTTGGTTGACTTTCGCTGATTGGGTAGGCTTAAGGAGGCAGCATTTTGGACAAAATCCAGCAACCGGATTCCGGCCAACTTGGGCCAGATTTCGGGCGAATTTGTGCGCTGTTTAATTTGTCTCCTTCGGTCATTTTTCGAATTTTAAAAAATGGCTATGTGGTTTTTTAATATCATAAAAAAATATTATTGGGGTGGTGGGCCACCAACCCCGCCACTCCCCCAACAGATTACATTTAAAAAAATCAAATTTTTATTTATGGGCCGACGGGCCATGACCCTCGTTGGCCCTCCCTCAACCCTTGTAACAAATCCCCTGGGGCGGGCGGCCATGACCCCGCCGCCCCTCAAACAAACAAAATTATGTAACGAGGTGGGCGGCCATGACCCCGTCACCCCACAGCCCTCTCAACGAGCTGTCTAAACATAGTGGGGGCATGGGCTGTCAACCCCGTCGCCCCCGGAACCTCTCCACTGTAACAAAACTGCTGCCCCCGGAACCTCTCCACTGTAACAAAACCGTCGCCGGAGGAAAGGGCGCGGGCGACCTAAATAGTGGATCCGCTGCCCCAACAATAAAAACAAAAAAAATTGTTGTTTGGTGTAAAATGGGGAGGGGCGGGATTTGATCCCCTGACCCCTCCTCAACTAATTTCTAATTTTGCCATTACACCAAATTGACATATTGTTTAGTCCGCCTAGCAAAACATTAAATAAACTTCATTTTTCAGTGCACCCACAAGGATGGAGGAACCAGGAGCGGGTATGGAATTCGAGGCGATTTTTTTTAATTAATTTTATAATGCAGGGGGAACCATGACTGAGCAAAATTTCCAGGAGGGTGAAATTTTCGCAGTGTCCAAATTGGACAAACTTTATGTCGATCTTACACCTCTCGACGACACGAACCCGATGGTGCAGTCAGTTTCCTGATCTGAGCCGCAGATTTGCAGAGGACCCAGAGGAGGGAATCTTTAAGGAATCTAGGGGGAATCTAAAAGATTCCTTGAGCCCCAAATTCTCGCTTTCTTATAATTTAGAAATTTGACAGTCAATTTTGCACTATTTGACGCCACAATTCTGATGGTGTGTTCAGATTTTCCATTTGCTCATTCTATTTTTCGGCTACTTTTCTAAGTGGAGTGCAGGTGTCAGCGTTCAACATGTGAGTAGTCATTCCATGAGATGCGACGCAGCAAGATGGATGGTCCGGACAGCTTCAGCAGTTTGACATCCTTTTCTTCAAATGGCCCTTGGATGGGAGGTATATGCAGTGTTCATGTACTTTTTTTTGCTATGCATTGTGCTGCACAAATCCCTGTTTGATGTTTGATGTGGGATCCTGTTTCTCACTTGTCTCATGATCCCTGCTTGATGTGATGTGGATTTAATTGTGTGATATACTTGTTGTCATGATTCGTCATGTTTTGTTTGAGATCCCTTTGTTGTATGTTGATGGGATACTCATGTGTCACCATGCATGTTTGCATTGAGATCCTTTTTTTGCCATCTTGGCGGGATGCTCATTATCATCATGCATGAGTTTGTGTCATACTGATAGGAGTCCTTTTGACTCAGAGTTCTTGTAGCGGAACATATCTTGGCACCACTCCTACGTGAGGGCATTTTCCTTGTATGATAGCGACATCACCTCTTATGTACATCATCACTATTGACAACACTTAATGCAGCAGCCTACACCATCTTGACACCAAGGCCCGAAGACGTAGTCCCTCCTGGACGAACTCCATTATCAATGGCTTATGTTTTCATGTTCCTCTTCTTTACAGCATGCAGAGGTATTTATTTATGTTCTTTTAAAAATGCAATTTAACACATCACGAAAGTAAAAGGTCTTGGAAGGGTCATTTGTCACACCTAGACCTGGATCAGGTCATGGGAACACCAACAATCCTCTGGGACCGTAGACCTGTATCTTGCACATTACAATGTTGGAAGCATGTGTCATGGGCGTACTTTTATCGCTCATGTTTTCATCAAATAATAAAACCATACATAAAAGAAAATATATTCTATGATGCAAATCCAATCTAAATGCACCTATTCTATCATGAGAACATGACATAATAATAGTAGCTATGCAAAATCAATATGTTATGCATCCTATTCTAACATGCATGCTACTCTATGCAAATGATAAGTATAGTCATATAACCAATGTAACCAGCGTATCATTAGATCAAGATCATATTTTGTTAATTTTAGGTATGTTCTATGCTTAAAGCAATTTATTTCAATTTTCACAGTTAGCTCAATATCTTTTCCAGATTGGCAATCACATCGGTATTAAAGTAAACTGCATCTAGAACAAAAACATAAATCACAAAAGACAAGCCAAGACAAGAGGACACAAGATGTGGCGCTAGCCAGTGACAAACCCCAATGTGGGGAAACCCCTGATCAATTCTTCTAATATGTTCTTCAATAGTTCAGCAGAGAGAGAGAGAGAGAGAGATAGTACATTTACAACAAAAGTCAACACTTTGACTTACCTAGATAAGAGCATAGATCATCTCTACGAAGATGATACATGAGATCAGTTGAAGACATGTTGCTTCAACTGATTCTCCAAGGTGACTCCTTCACCTATCATTGTGCTGCATCTCGTCATCATGCTGCACCTATCATCATAATGCTGGATCTCATGACCATGCTGTACACATCATACTGCTGCACCTTATGCTGCACTGCTGTCCCATGTGTCATTGTTGAACCATGTTATCATACAACATGTCTAATGTGCTTGTAGCACCATTCTTGCCACTGCTATCCATGCTTTCCATGCTTGCCATGTTGCACCATGCTTGCTGCTGTCCCATGTGCCTTTGCCAGCCATGTCACAACTGCTGTCCCACTTCGCTGCCATGTCACAACTGCTGTCCCACTTTGCTTTAGCATTCCTTTGCTGTCCCATTTACTAGCACACTGTACCTTGCTGCCGTCCAATGAGTTTGCAACACCATGCTTGGTTGCTGTCCCATGTGTCATAGCATACCTTACTGCTGTCCCATGTGTCTTAGCAACACTATGTAGCCTTGCTGTCCCATGCATCTTAACAGGACTATGTGGCCCTACTGTCCCATGCATCTTAGCAACACTAAGCTCCACCATTTACTAGCACTGTTGTCCACAACATTGTTGTTCCAATGTTGCCTTCACTGTTGCTTATATGGTGACTAGTTAGGGCCTCTGGCAGCCCTTACACACCCAACTACCAGTCCATAAACAACCACTTAAGGACTACGGACCACCTTGGCAAGCTTCTTCCCTAGCAACGTTGCCTCCTTAGGATGTGTGTCAGCCCTTAACACCCGTAACGCAATCACAACTGTGTACTTAGGCCTGCGGCCAAGTATAACAACAATCTTGTAGCTGCTGCCTCCATAGAATGATGCCCACAACAACGTATTGCTCCTATTCTCCTTGGCCTAGCTGCTTGCCTTGTTTTAGCCCTTAAAATGGTCCCTTCTTTCCTTACTGTCTTGGCCTCTCCTTGCTCTAGCTAGGACGACGGCTGGGGCTTGCTAAGGCCTCCCTCGGCCTCCTTAATCTCCTCCACATCACGCTATCCAGATCTCCTCGACCTTCTTTTGCGACTAGGCTTTAGATAGCAAGGTTAGGGCTGGGTAGACCTGCGGTTAGGGCAGATTGAGTAGGGCGTCCTCCAACGCGCTATTTCTCCATCCATGGACTGCGGCTAGACGCCTTTAGGCAGTGTATAGAACCCTTCCAAAGCTACGCTAGCCCGTCTTCTTTGCTGCAGCTAGGGCAACCTCTTTTCCTTCAACATCTTGGGCTTGCACTCCTAGATTTCTCTTCCACTAAAACCCAAGACAAGTGGAGAGAAATCAAGATAGAAGTGTGTGTAGAAATGTCTATCAAGTCACCTCTTTTTATACTAAATCGTGGAGCACATGTGTGGGTTATTTGGTTGTTGGCCGACCTTGACGAATTGTCTCATAACACAATTAAATTCATAACTCCATGAATACTTATCGGAATCAGATGATCTTTAGATCAATCCCACACCTATCGATGAGAGGGATCCAAGAAAAATATCAGCTGCCATAAATAAGATGACCCATATGGAGTTTTGCGCTAGTTGCCAATTTTAACATTCCCTCTCAACTAGGGAGAACTCCATCCGTTGATCCATCTGTCCGACTGTACTATCTTTGCCATCAATGCCCTGCACTGCTCTGCTGAGCTCTGGTCTGCTCTGCTCTACTGAGCTCTGCTCTACTCTGCTGAACCATGAAGAAGAAGAATTGATCGAGAATGTCTCATACCATTCTCTACTGAACCGAAGTCAGTTCCATATGAAGAGAGTGTCATACCACTCTTACTAATCCCAGATCAATGGAGGTCATCCTAGCATAGGGAGTACGGTAGATACAACGATGCTTCCATTGATAGTACTACTATGGTCCCTAACCCCATTTCCTTGCTTATTGGCCAGATGAGAGGTAATTCCCATGAGTCCCAGACTGCATGGGTAGGATGCCTCGATAGGAGAACCTTTCATCTTGTCCCTAAGTCGCCACGGGGTATCACAGGAGAAGGTTGAACCATTCACCCTGTACGCAGCACACCATTAGGGGAGGGTGAGTCGCCCTATGGTCGCTTGTTGCTCCAAGTGGTACCCCAATCCCCCTGGAGCAACCAGAGCTCAATGCATGCATCATGTAGGACCCTCATAAGAGGGTCTCTCAACGACTCCAAGTCGTTCGGGAAAGTCACAAATTTGACCTTTCCCATGGGCTTTGACAGAATGTCTACGACCTGTACATCAGTCTCAATGTGATGGAGCCTCCTCGCTCATCGACGTACCATATCCCAGATAAGGTAGTATTTGATGTCTATATGCTGGAGCAATCATAGAATACAGGATTCCTCAATAATCGAATCCCCTCCTGGTTGACATAGAAGATCATGGTGGTATCCATCATGTGTACAAACAACTCGCTGAAGAGCTTCCGCAACCAGGCAACTTCACACAAGGTCATACTCGTAGCTATGAATTCGGTCTCAGCGGTGCTTATAGCAATCGACTTCTGCTTCCTGCTCATCCAGGATATTGAAGCAGAACCCAAAGAGAACTAGCACTCAGAAGTGCTCTTGCGATCCTCCACACTGCTTGCCCAGTCAGCATTCGAATAATCATGCAGCTTCACATTTCCGGTAGTGTATCTCAATCCATAAGAGATTGTGCCCCAAAGATATCTCAGAAGATTCTTGGCACCAATCTAGTGAGGCTCAACCAAAATATGAGCCCAACATGCTAACTGCAAAACATATATCCGGACGGAAGTTCACCAAGAACATCAATGCGAATGAGTTTATGAGACTCAAAGGCATTTCCCAAATCTGGTCCGGCATCACTACCATATAACTTCTGAAAGTTAAGATCCTCGAGGTAGTCACGGGCTTGTAGTTCACCATTCCAACTTCGGAATCCAACTCCCTCTTTTGCAAATGAGAGGGTTTGCACCTATCAGAAGGAGGTTGTCCTCAAAAGGTGTTGGTATGAGAGGTCTATCATCCACAACCTTCGAGTAATGGTTTTGATCGGCTTCACTCCTCGTGCTTCTCAGCTTCATCAGACAACTATCAATCCTCTCATACTATGCCCGGGGTGTTTGCTTCAAGCCATAGATGCCTTTCTTCCACCTGCATACATGAGATTCCCGATCATGAATTTCAAAACTCTCAGGTTGTTTCAAACCTGTAGACCTGCTACATGAGGGGAATGGTCCCCTTATAAGATTTTCCCTTAGTACATCTCGAACATGTACCTTCATGCTGTTCTTGAGTTCAGGCGTCCTTGACACCATTTGACTCACATCGGGTAGGGCCCCATAAAGTAGGCCTCTGGTGCTATAGATGAGATGTGTCAACTGACATGGTCCCTAATAGACCATCCTGCAACTTGATACAAATTGCCAACCCTGAATCCATGAGTAAAAGCATCTTTGAAAATTCTATTTTCAAACACGTACCTTTCCATCAATGAATGGCACCCTATAACCTTTGACTTCCATTACACTAGGTTCTTCTTGCAATCAGGTACATAAAGAGATTCTCGTAAATGAATTGAGTTACCCTCATTCAATTGAGGGGTAACATTTCCTACACCCTTTCCGGGATAGGTGGCATCGACTCCAAGTATAATCCCACGATTGTTTCCATTTCTAATAAATTAGAGAGGTCACCCTTCTATCCGATGAAGTGCCTTGAAGCACTACAATCAATAAGCCGGATTCACACAAAATTTGAAGGAGAGGGCCAATACAAGATAACACTTCTTTGTCTTATCAGAAACAACATTTGATTATTCATACCTAGGGTTCCTTGCTTTCTTTGAAGAGTTGGCTATTTCCTTGATGACCTACATTACCTTTCATTCCTTCGATCATCGAAGATGTCCCTAGAATGATTGTTATCTTCATCAAGTGATGTGTCCCTGCATAATGGCCGAACTTATTACAACCAAGGCATCTGCCTTTCCTTCCACCCTTAGATTCGGACTTCCCATTGAAGTGATCTTTAGGTAGGCCATCAAAAGCTTTCGCTGTGCCATTCTGATAATATTCTCTGCTTCGACTTTACCCTTGGTGAATTTGAAGAGGGATGAGGAATCCATTGATCCTTTTGTCCTTTCCCAACCGTCTTTGGTGATTGCTCTTTCACTCTTTCTTGGGCTTTGTCTTCACCTCAGCTTTGATACCATGTTAATTTTAGGTATGTTCTATGCTTAGAGCAATTTATTTCAATTTTCACAGTTAGCTCAATATCTTTTCCAGATTGGCAGTCACATCATGATGTAGGAGCATTCAGCCCAAGGAAAATCGTTGTAAATAGTAAACATAGGGGGTCATGCATTTTAGGAAATAGTTTTCTTAAGTCTCAAGTCAATGTAATATTTAGGCTTTTAAGTGTGATTTAATTAGATAATGGGAGAATATGTAAATTCTCTCAAAATAAATAAATGAGAACGAGTGGTAGAAGTCAAATCCAACTCTTAAACAGTTCTATGATTCTAGGAACAAGAGAGAGCTTTTAGGCATTAAATGGGAAGCTGATAAGAAAACTTTTCTATTTTAAAACAAAGGAAATGGATAAAGTCTCAAGGAGACTTATTTGCCACATATGCATGCATGTAGCGAGCTTTAGGCTTTTGTTAGAGGATTGATTGGACCCTTCGATGATCCGATCCAGTGTTTCCTTATAAACCTATGTAAGCCTACGGGCAGAAGAAGAGGCCACGAATAGTAGAAATCAGGCCTATGCGAGACGAGGAGTCTCAGATGTAATATGTGCTTTTATATTAATATATGCAAGATTAGTTCATATCTGTGTCAATATGCTTAAGAAGTATTTCATGTGTGATTTACAGTGAATTCGTAGGCTCTGTACAGGTACAGAGAGAATTTTGAAGGACGCAGAGGGAGAGCACGATTCAGAAGAATCAAAATGGATCATTGAATCCATTAGAGCTCTGTAAGAAGGACAGAGATCAAAGGAGTGTGAGGAGTTTAAGCTCAGAAGGAAGAGCGAGCTGCAAATGAGCAGAGGCCGGAACCTTTAAAGAAGCCAAATCACCGAGTAATTGAGGAAACAACGTAACATTCCAAGTAAAAGGGACGAGCGGAGAAATCCAGAATTGATACTCAGCAGTCGTTGGATCTTCAAAGATCAATGGCTACGATTGAAATCGCAATCGCATTTCAGAGGTACCAAGGGACGGCGATAACAAACCCAACGATACTCTGACGAGCGATGTGGCACTATCGCCGACAAACCCGATTGGCGATTAGGTAGTCAGAGGTTTAAAGCGGAAGGAGTCAGATACGGGTGGATGAGCGATATCCGATAGCGATTATTAGAATATCAGAGCTCGGACCCATCGGACTTTAGCGCAACAGAAGCGTGGAGTAAGTAGTGATCGGACCCGGCGACAATTATAGTCGCGGGTCTATAATATTTGAGGTCCGCATATGCTGCTCGAAGGGGAATTTCCTTTGTATTCCCATATTTATGTATGGTTGGGATTTTAGTATAAAAGAATCAATACATGCGTTCCGATAGTGGAATATTGGAGTCGGAGGAGGAGTGATGAACCACATGTGGTAAGGCCGGGGAAGATTGCCAATAGCGATTGTGATGAGGTTTTAGCCTCGGGTTCTGTGCAGAACCATATGAAAGAGGAAAAGGCGTATTGCGTGGAATTCCTTTGTGTAAGGATTACACTGGGAGATTAGCGCCGATAGTGTTTTGTATTAATATATATATATATATATATATATATATATAATATGGATTGTGGCTTTGAAGGGTTTTGATTTGAGATAGAAAGGTTCGGTAGGGTGATTGAAGTTCCGTTACAAAGGAACGGTATAAGAGGGCCACTTGACCATTTATGGTCTGAAGGTTTGACTCTATTGTGGAGTCAGACACTTGGGACAGTTGTGGACGCATTATTGTTAAATGCATACTGTGGGTATGTGTGGGTGTTACGTTTACATTGCACCACGTCAACATTAAAGTAAACTGCAGATAGAACATAAACATAAATCGCAAAGACAAGCCAAGACAAGAGGACACAAGATGTGGCGCTAGCTAGGGACAAACCCCAATGTGGGGAAACCCTTGATCAATTCTTCTTATATGTTCTTCAATAGTTTAGCAGAGAGAGAGAGAGATAATACATTTACAACAAAAGTCAACACTTTGACTTATCTAGATAAGATCATAGATCATCTCTAAGAAGATGATACATGAGATCAGTTGAAGACATGCTGCTTCCACTGATTCTCCAAGGTGACTCCTTCACTTATCATTGTGTTGCATCTCGTCATCATGTTGCACCTCACCGTGCTGCACTACGCTGCGCCCATAATCATAAAGCTAGACCTCATGACCATGCTGTACACATCATACTGCTGCACCTTATGATGCATTGTTGTCCTATGAGTCATTGTTGAATCATGTTATCATACATCATGTCTCATGTGCTTGCAACACCATGCTTGCCACTGCTATCCATGTTGTCCATGCTTGCCATGTTGCACCATGCTTGCTGTGGTCCATGCTTGTTGCTGTCCCATGTGCCTTTGCTGCCATGTCACAACTGTTGTCCCACTTTACCTTAGCATTCCTTTGCTGTCCCATTTACTAGCACACTGTACCTTGCTACTGTCCAATGAGTTTGCAGCACCATGCTTGGCTGCTGTCCCATGTGTCTTAGCATACCTTGCTACTTTCCCATGTGTCTTAGCAGCACTATGTAGCCTTGTTGTCCCATGCATCTTAGCAGCACTATGTAGCCCTGCTGTCCCATGCATCTTAGCAGCACTAAGCTCCACCATTCACTAGCACTGTTGTTCCAATGCTGCCTTCACTGTTGCTTATATCAATATGGTGATTGGTTAGGGCATCTGGTAGCCCTTACACACCCAACTATCAGTCCACAAACAACCCCTTAAGGACTACGACCCACCTTGGCAAGCTCCTTCCCTAGCAACGTTGCCTCCTTAGGATGCGTGTCAGCCCTTAACACCCCTAACGCAATCACAGCTGTGTGCTTAGGCCTGTGGCCAAGTACAACAACAATCTTGTAGCTGTTGCCTCCATAGAATGATGCCCACAACAACATATTGCTCCTATTCTCCTCGGCCTGGCTGCTTGCCTTGTTTTAGCCCTTAAAACGGTCCCTACTCTCCTCGTTGTCTTGGCCTCTCCTTCCTCTAGCTAGGACTGCGTCTAGGGCTTGCTAAGGCCTCCCTCGGCCTCCTTAATCTCCTCCACATCACATTGTCTAGATATCCTCGGCCTTCTTTTGGGGCTAGGCTTTAGACAGCTAGGTTAGGGCTGGGTAGACCCGTGGTTAGGGCAGATTGAGTAGGGCCTCCTCCAACGTGATATTTCTCCATCCATGGACTGCGACTAGACTCCTTTAGGCAGCATATAAAACCCTTCCAAAGCTACGCTGGCTTGTCTTCTTTGCTGTGGCTAGGGAAACCTATTTTCCTTCAACATCTAGGGCTTCCACTCCTAGATTTCTCTTCCACTAAAACCCAAGACAAGTGGAGAGAAATCAAGATAGAAGTGTGTGTAGAAATGACTATCAAGTCACCTCTTTTTATACTAAATTGTGGAGCACATGTGTAGGTTATTTGGTTGCTGGCCGACCTTGACGAATTCTTATAACACAATTAAATTCATAACTCCATGAATACTTATTGGAATCGGATGATCTTTAGATCAATCCTACACCTCTCGATGAGAGGGATCCAAGAAAAATATCAGCTGCTATAAATAAGATGACCCACATGGAGTTTGGCACTAGTTGCCAATTTTAACATATTTCCTGCCCCTATGATCGATTATGATACATATTTGAAAGTACAAATGATTATCATGACACTCATATGTTAGGTAACAAGGGTGGGGGGAGGGAAAATAATAAAACTATGAATCATACAAAGGGGCCATGGAAAAATGGGAAGAACATGAATTAGGCTGGACCCATTAGATCATTCCATCAACCCTAAATATGGAGAAATCAATGACTAAGCTCAAGCACTCCTTCTCAAAAGTCTCTTTAGTGGTTTAATGCTTCATGGGGTCCTCAGGAACATGATGAGAAGGATGAAGGGATAGCTAGCATGAAGGATCACAACAAATAAGTTGCTTTTCCTCATGACCATATTCAAAAGGGGGAAATGATTGGGCTCATCGGCATTAATGATTGTACATCGAGGAATGATGAGAGGGTCCATGGATGACTCGAATACACCTCCAGGATCATAGGGAAGGTAGGGAAAGACAAGGTTATTATTGATATCATCATCGTTGTCATAGATAGGGTCCTTGTCAAATGATGGCTCGTGATCTCCCACTTCCCTCCTTCAATGTGCAAGTAATCACTAATGTCAACATTCAAGGGATTAATCGGGTCATCTTTCTCAAAGTCCTTGATATATATAATGTCAAAGATAATGTCCTTGATAAAGAAGGGGCTATCTTCAATTTTACTTTCTAAGGAACCCTCTTCATCAAACTCCTTATCTCACTCCCATTCAAGATCTCCCTTAATGTCTTCATTAATGATTTCATCTTGATGATCTAGAAAGGGATTCTCTTCTTCCTCATGATCCTCCTCATGTTCAATGAAGGCTTCCTTTCGAAATTCAATATCTACTGTTGGGTAAGCTTGGTCCTTAGTTCGATAATGCTCCAAAAAGTTATCAAGGAGTGCTTCAACTGATGAAATGCTTCTAGGCTTGCAATGATATAACCATGAGTCATGACCTCGAAGGAACCTTATGAACAACATTATGAGAACATCATGATGAATCACATCGACTTTTGAGGTATATGTAGCAAATATTTCCACATGATCAACTACAGAAGATGGATCACCATCAAACTTGGAATCCTAAATATCATGCTGAAGGTCACATGATTCAGGTACCTAGGAATGCTAGCAATGTCCAAGGCGGGGATCTCATCAAGGAAAGACATTCTATTAGGTTACACATATCAATCATGCAGGAGTCGCCAGGGTGAATTCAAGATGCCTTGAGAGATGCTTGCTTCAACCTACAAGCATTTACTTTAAGGTTCAATGAAGAACAATGGCTTTGTTCTTCCAATGGAGTTGCTTCCTCCTTGGCAACGATGCCAAAAATGTTACCACGCAATCTAGCAAGCCCTTAGGAGGGAAAGCCTATAGGACAAAGAGCTAGACTAAGTGCTAACAATGGGACAATGGTCCGCTGTCACCACAACCAAAGTCCCCTGCTCGTTACAGACTGTCACCGATGGGAGGAGTCCCGGTATGATTATGATCACCTATGGTAGATATTCTAAGTCTAGAGGTACAAGGTGATGGAGCTAGAACTCATTCAAAAGAGAGGCTCAATAAATGCACAAACCTTCAAAGAAGCAAATCGCTCTTTAAGAAAGGCCCTAGAAACGAAGGCAAAGGATCTAGCGTTTGAGGTTTTTCAATGGTAATAGATATTCACAAGGTCAAGGCCCGAGAGAAGAAAGGGCTTCTTATGATTTACTCCACCGAGTACTAAGCTCATACAATCCTCAAGGAAGTTTTCAAGTTGAGAGAGAAGTGTTAGTGTTAGTATTTGCATACTGCCATCAATGATCAAAACTCCTCTTTTCATATTCATTTTAATGGTCCCACTCAGAAATTTTTTATCATTCCACTAGGTCATGCAAAAAATTAGTCACTGATGGTAGTCCTAGTCCAAAAAACATCACTCTTCCCTAAATGTGATTACCTGCTGGCATAGTTTCATATCTTGTTGATTGTACATCATCCATAAAGTTAATTTTATCATGCTATTTGTATCAGTCATGAGGTCATCATGTCATCTTGAAATTCAGTCCTTCAAGGTCTCATTAGGCCTTTTAGGGTTTTTAAAGGTTTCATTAGGGCATTAGGGTTTCCAAGGTTCCAATAAAACTCCATTCCATTGCAGAAGGCCAGCAAAAAAGTATGAGAGTGAGCTAAATAATATCCTTTTTTCATTTAAAGAGGATTTGCAAACATGTAACTATGTTTGCCCAAGTTCTAATTTTCATTCCAAGTATGAGTTTTATTTTAGATTGTAATTCTATTCCAAAAAACAGAAATGTAATATTAGTTTTTAATTTATGTAATTTTATGTTCATTATATGTAATAAGTATTGTTCTTAAGTTGCCAACTCAAACTCTATATGCCAAATTCATCAAAGCAAAGTCAAATGTAAAGAGGGCCAAACTCCAACATCATCAATCTGCAAAGAAGAAAATCTGAGTGTAAAGGGTAATTAGCAAAGTTTTCAAAAAGGTGAATTGAACCATTAGAAAGTGGGTTTTAAAGTTAAAAAATCAAATTCACTCAAGTATAAGAGCCTTCATAGCATCAAACTCAACTTCATTTGTCTCCTACCATCGATTGAGCAAACCCCAAGAGAGCATTTCTCATGATTCTGGGCGAAATTGAAAAAGTAGAGCAGGCGCTGCGCATTTCCTTCAGGCGCTACACACTTCCTTTAGGCGTTGCACACTTCCTTCAGGCGCTACGCACTTCCTTCTGGCATTGCGCACTTCCTTCAGGGGTTACGCACTTGCCAGAGAAAGGGCGCACTTCCTTGTGGTGCTGGTCACTTGTCCAGGAAAGCTAATATCGCCTCCAGAGCTCCACTAACCTTGTATTCAACCTCCAACAAGTGAGTAATAGACAAAGATAGCATTCTTCTCCTCTTATAGTCATTTCTTAAGGTATTTTGCAAGTTTCATTAAAAACTTGGTGTTTTTCTCATATCAAAACCCTAGTATTTCCCTCAAAACCTCTGTTTTCAAAACCGGCTGGCTCGGAACTGATTCGGCCGAGTTGGTCCAAGCTAGGCCAAAAAAATTTGACTCGACCTTGGATTTGGTTCGGCCGGCCGGGTTAATACCGAGTCGGCCGAGTTGTCTAACAACTCGGTCGGCTCGGTATTAACCCGGCCGGCTCGGCCGAGCATGTATTAACCCGACTGGGTTAGAGACATCGGCCCAGAAACTTGTCAATCAGTGATTTTTTAAAATTTTTTTTTTTGGGGACTCCAACCTTGAATGTGTTTTGCCTATTTTGTCTTTGGGGTCCACTCCCCTCTCCTAAACCCTATTTAACCCACCCAACCCCTCTCATTTTCTCACAGCGATCTCATGCATTTGATTGAGAATTTCAGTGAGAGTTTGTGAGGAGTTGTTGAGTTTGTTTTTGGAGCAGCAGTGAGGAGTCTTGGGCAAGCATTAGTTGGAGTGAGGAGCTTCTTGGGCAGCCATTTGGAGCAGCATTTTCCATTGAGGAGTTGGTTTCTTGGAGCAAGCTTGAGGAGGCAGTTTGTGCCTGGAGGTATTTTTTTCAATTGTAAAAATCTGTTTTTGCTTATTAAATTTTATATGCAAATCTAGGAATCCTAAAGAGTGTTTTTTGTGAAGGAAATGAACATTGAATCAATGTTTTTTTTTTTTTCATTTTCAGATTGTTTGCTTTCATTTCCAAGTCAAAAAATGGCACCTAGAGTGAAGGATGTTGCTTGGGCATATGTTGAAATGGTTGATAGTCAAATGCATTGCAAATTTTGCCATAGGAAAATTAAGGAAGGTCCTGGGGGCATTAATAGGCTAAAACAACACTTAGCGGGGATTAGAGGCCAAATTACTCCATATACCTCACCAGAAATTGGGGAGATTAGGAAGGATTTGTTAGCCCGCTTTGAGAAGTTTAAAGAAGAAAAGGCTAGGCAAAAAGAGTTAGAGGCTGAAATTGGGAGGAAGAGGAATATACAAAAAATGCTGGCTACCAACCCCCATTTTGATTTTAAGGGTTCTTCCTCTATCCCTTGTACTGATGCATCCAACCCCTACCGATATGTTCCTCCCTCTTTTGAGTCTATTCAAGAAAAGGGAAAGGGTAAAATGAAAAAGGGTGATATGAATATCAAAAGTTATTTCACTCCCTCCTCTCCATTAGATGCACATGGTCCTCAACCTAGTAGAAGTCATTTGCAGCCCACTTTAGATGACCATTGTAAGAAAGAATTGAGGGAGATTGCTTGTGATTACATAGCTAGATGGTGGTATGATGCTGATATCCCTTTCAATGCTTCCCGTTCACCATATTATGAGCCTATGTTTGATGCCATACATGCTGCTAGAAAAAGGCTTCAAAGGCCCTGCTATGCATGAGCTATGGGGGTATCGTTTGCGGAAAGAAATTGCTTCCGTTAATGAGTATTTGAAAGATTTCAAGGACTCATGGGCAAGAACAGGATGTACCATCATGTCAGATGGATGCACTGATCAAAGAAACCGTACCATCATAAACTTTCTTATCTTCTGCCCAAAGGGAACCATGTTTCTAAAATCAGTTGATGCATCTGATAAGGTAAAAGATGGACAATTTTTGTTTCAGCTATTGGATGAGGTTGTTGAGGAGGTGGGGGTGGCTAATGTTGTTCAAGTCATCACAGATAATGCCTCTAACTATGTTCTCGCTGGTAAACTGTTAGAGGAAAAGCACAAAACCATCTTTTGGACCCCATGTGTTGCACATTGCATAGACCTCATGCTTGAGGATATTGGCAAATTAGAATGGGTCAAAAACACTGTAGATCATGCCAAAAGCATAACAAAATTTATCTATAGTCATTCATGGATTTTGAGCCTGATGAGGAAACACACAGGGGGCAGGGACATTATTAGGCCTACCATCACTAGATTTGCTACTCATTTTTTGACATTGCAATTTATGCTTTCACAGCATAGAAACTTGCAAAAGATTTTTTCCAGTGAAGAATGGAATCAAAGCCAGTGGTCCCACAAACTGGAAGGCAAAGAATTGAAAAAGAAAGTTAATGAAGAAATATTTTGGAGAAAGGCAACAGAGATTGTGAAGTTTTCTGAGCGACTGGTTAAGGTGTTGCGGTTGGTGGATGGGGAAAGATTGGCTATGGGCTTCATTTATGAGGATATGGATCAAGCAAAGGAGCAAATAAAGAGGGCATACAAGGATAAAGTGGCTAAGTATGGGCCCATTTGGGCAATCATTGATGAAAAATGGAACAATCAACTCCATTGCCCTATACATGCAGCTAGGTATTTTTTGAACCCACAGTATCATTAGAAAGCTAAGGCGATAGGAGCTTTGAAGGGGGAGGTTAGATATGGATTGATTGACTGCATTAATCGCATGATCCCATTGGAGTGTGATTAGCTGGAGATACACCGACAGGCCACAACCTTCAGCAGTGTTTTAGGTACCTTTGGGGAGAACCTAGCAAAGATTGCAAGGGAAGTAGATGAGCCAGGTAAATAAAGATTTCAATTTTCAAATTCTTAATACTTATTTCGTTAAATCGTTTATAATTTGAAAGTTGGATATAATTTGTAATTTTGTTGAGCTAACTCATTACACTCCTATTGTTTTTGTGGCGCAATGGTGGGAGGCTTTTGGTAGCCATTGTCCTAAATTCAGAGGTTTGCAATTCGTATTTTGAGTCAAACTTGCAGTGCTATTGGGTGTGAGCGCAATTGGTTTGTCTTTGAGAGGATTCACACAAAGAAGAGAAACCATTTGGATAAAAAACGGTTAAATGATCTAGTCTATGTCCAATACAACCTTTGGCTCAGACGCAACCAATTGCTGAACAAAAGACCTGATTCAGACTCCATTGTGTTGGAACACATTGATCCAACATTAGATTGGGTAGTGGAGAGTCATCCAACATAGTTTGATTCTGATGAGGATTTTGATTTGGATTTACAGGTGGAGGCAACACTAGAACATAATGTTCATTTGAATGCAGATCCTGATTCACTTGTACCAGCCTTAAGGCCAGCCCCAAGTCCTCCAGTTGCAGGCGCTTCTTCTGTGGAGCCACGACAGAAGCACATATCTTGTCTATCTCAGCTTGCAGTTGTTGCACAGCCTACTGGTGCTACCACTTCTATAGTTGCAGTTGTTGCACAGCCTGCTAGTGCTACCACTTCTATAGTTGCAGTTGGAGATGATGATGAGGAGCCATGGGCCCCCTTGTCTGACTCTGATCCAAAGGTTGATCCAGATGATCTTGGCTCCTCTAGCAGTAGCCAGTGACGCCACTAGCCATTGGTATTGGTCACAGTTTACTTTTGTTGTAGAGGCCATTTCGAGCGTCCTTGGTTATGTGTTTTTGTTTTGATCTCTATATCATCATCATTTATGTATTAGACAGTGCATTGGGTGTTGAAAAGTGTGCAACAAGAAATGCTAAATTTAGAAAGTGCTAAAAATAGAACTGCTAAAAATAGCACTTCTAAGAATAACAGTTTGGCCAATAAGCATTTTGGCCACCTTGGGTGAGAGGTGAAACTGCTAAAAATAGAATCTTCTAAAAATAGCGTTTTTGGGTCCCTTCCTATTTTTAGCAGTCCCTAATCTAACTATAGGAAGTAAAAACGAATTTGGTCTTACCAGCAGTTTAAAATATTAATTAATTAATCTCCATGAGTTAATTAGTTATGGAAAATTAAACTTGAAGTCTTTGTGAGAACATGCAATTAGTTGTCCCACTAATTGAGGAATTTATCCTTGATTCTCCCCACTATTGAGGAATTAAGTATGAGTTCTATAATGAGAGAATCAATTGACTTAGTTTAACTTAGTCAAGTCCAGTTAGATTATTTTAGCAAGTTGTTAAAATAATGAGATATAGTTTGTTAATGCTTGCATGCATGTGACAACTATTCTTTTCAGATAACTGAGTATTTTCTCATGGATAACTGATGCATGGTAGTTCAGACAGAGACCCAGTTGAGATCAGATGAGGGACAGTGTACTATCAGATGCTTGGATATTTCTAGTAAGTATTTCTTACATGCAGGAGGAACTAGTGTCCTCAAGGATTGCGTAGTTGGACCTAAGGTTGACAGCAGGTATGATTTGGGGCCAATTCACATATGTTTTGTAATTGGACCCCAATCAAAATTGCGCAAGGAAATAGGGGATTGGAGGACTTGTGGCCTATATATTGAGGCATAGGGAGTCTATGATCTTCATCTTTTGACTGCAGAGAGTACAAGATAGCTCTTGAGCTGATTCTTTTTGTAAACAGAAGAGGATTTCTACTTGATTGATAATACAGTGTTGAGGGTTTTATGTTGGTGCTTTCCCCAGTGATATATCTTGTGTTATGTGTGATTATTTCTCTTGATCAATTATATGTGTTATGCTTGATGATGTTCATGAATTCGATTATGCTTCTGCTTAATGTTTTGTAGAACTAGATCAAGTATTATTCTTTAGTACATTGCATGTATCAGTTTGATCTATAGGTGAAATTTCTACATGGTATCAGAGCATAGGTGATCAAGAAAGAACAATATACAGGCAAGAGAAATTCGAAGTTTATTATTCGGGATATAGATCTCAGTTCTTATCACATCCATTTCACTGATGGCTTTCTATGGTTTGAGGCTTGCGTATGCCCTTGATGGCAGCTCAAACTACATAGCTTGGAAGGATCGCATGGAGGCAGTATTGGAAGATAACGGCCTTAAGGACTTCATTGATCAAGAAGTCCCTAAGCCTACTGATGCTACTCAACTGGAGGAATGGAAGAAGTGTGTGGCTAGAGCTAGGAGAATCATCCTGGAGGGAGTTCGAGATCACATAATTTCGAGTTTCCATGGGAAGGAAACTCCGCATGCAATGTGGAAAACATTGAAAGATTTATATCAGAGTAACAGTGATCAGAGGAAGCTAGCACTGAAGGACAAACTTTGCAAGATCAAGTGTGAAAAGGGTGACACTATCTCTATGTTCCTGAATAAGCTCACCACCTGCAGAGATGAGCTTGCAAGTGTAGGGGTCACTATAGTTGATGATGATATGGTGAGTCTAGCACTCCTTGCCCTTCCTAAGAGCTGGGGTAGCTACCAGGACTCAGTGAATGGAAGGGACAAACTGCCGGATTGGGAACGACTATGGTTGGATTTGATGCAGGAGGAGATCAGACGGAGCACCAGGGATGGAGCTTCTTCATCAAAACATGATGATGAAGAGAAATTGGCTTTAGCATCTAAAGCTAAGAAAGGGAAAGGGAAGGCATCCCAATCCAAGTCTTCTTAAGGAGGGAAGAAATTTGACAAGTCGAAGGTGAGATGCTTTCATTGTCATGAGTTGGGCCATTATGCTACTAATTGCCCAAAGAAGAAGTCCAAGAAAGGTTCCTCCAAGGAATCTGATGGTGATGCACTAGCTTCATAGTTTGAGATGGATTTCTCACTTATTGCATGCATGGTTTCATCCAGCATGGGATGTGTTTGGTACTTGGATAGTGTAGCCTCTTTCCACATATCAGGTGACAAGAATATTTTCAGCACTTTGGAGGAGAAGGATCTCTAGATACGGATCGAGATGGGCGATGACAGAAAGTACCGCGTCTCAGGTGAAGGTACGGTTGTGTTTCAGAGGGAGCATGGTTCTCCTCTCACTCTTTCTAATGTTATGTATGTACTAGGGCTGAAAAAGAATCTTGTGTCTATTGCTATGCTTGAGGATAAAGGCTATGAGGTAGTCTTTAGTTTGGGAAAGGTTTTCCTAAGGCATATCGGCATTGGACAGACCAAACAGATAGGGGTTCGAATTAAGAATCTCTATAAGTTATAGGTAGAAGACTGTGCTGCATCGATTTCCAAAGCAGAGGTGGTGCATGGCCAAGATATTGGCGAGTTATGACATAGGAGATTGGGCCACTTGCATCATGGGGCCTTGAAGATCATGCAACAAATTTCTACCGGATTACCCAGGTGCAAGCTGGAGCAAACGAGCACATGCAAAGGTTGCACTTTGGGTAAGTATGCGAAAGCTTCCTTTCATGATCGGGATAGTAGAGCAGGAGCAGTTCTGGAGCGAGTTCATTCAGATGTATGTGGTTCCTTCTCTATAGCCTCCACCGCGAAGCATAGGTACTATGTTATTTTTGTTGATGATTTTTCTCGTAGATGTTGGATCTACTTCATGCAAAAGAAGGATCAAACCTTCTTGAAGTTTTGTGAGTTCAAAGCTTTGGCAGAGAAAGAATTAGGGAAGAAAGTAAAGGCCTTGCAGAGTGATAACGGTGGAGAGTATGTTTCCTAGCAGTTTAAGGACTTCTGTGCTTCAGAAGGAATTAAATTGAACTCACAACACCTCATAACCCACAACAAAATGGGGTGGCTGAAAGGAAGAACAGATCTATTGTGGGAGTAACTCAAGTGATGTTGCATGACCAAGGCCTACCACTTCATCTGTGGGCTGAGGCATGCAATACAACAGTGTATCTTCAGAACAGAAGTCCTCATCGTATTTTGGGGATGAAGACACCTATGGAGGATTTTTCGAGGAAGCGACTAGATGTGAGTCACTTCTGCATCTTTGGATCACCAGTCTTCTGTCATGTGACCAAAGATGCTCGGAAGAAGCTAGGCCCAACAGCTGAGTTGGGAATACTTGTGGGGTACACGGATACACCTCACAACTATCGGGTGTTTTTGCTTGCCAGTCAGAGGACTGTAGTGCGCAGGGATCTGAAGTTTGATGAGCAGCGAGCCATGCGAGTGTCACTTGAGAGGGAGCTCAAGTTGCATGGTGATGATGGGGAACTATTAGTTCCTAAGGAGGAGGAGCCTCCTGATGATGCGGAGCAGCCACATTCAGAGATTCCAGTTGTGGAGATCACCACTACTGGAGAGTCTTCTAGAGATGGGCGGAAACGCTCACGGGAAGCTAACAGATTGATGCAGGATACGAGAGAGAATGTGGGGCAGCCATCCTCTCAACGCAGACAGAGGAGGTCTCTGGATAGATACACTGGGTACATGGCCCTGGTTGGGGAGTGTGTAGCGACTGAGCCTTTTTCTTTTGAGGAGGCAGTGCAGCAGCCAGTTTGGGTGGATGCGATGGTAGAGGAGTATGATTCTATCATGCGGAACAGTGTATGGGATGTTGTTCCTAGACTGGGGGACAAGTCAGTGGTTACTTCTCGATGGCTTTACAAGGTAAAGCAGGTAGCTGATGACAGTATTGAAAAACACAAGGCAAGGTTTTTTGCCCGTGGTTTTTCACAGGTGGATGGGATTGACTATGATGAGACCTTTGCTCCTGTTGCAAGGTACTCATCAATCAGATCGATTCTAGCATTATCAGCTCAGATGGGTTGGAAGATCCATCAGATGGATGTGATGACAACTTTCCTCAATGGGGAGATTGAGGAAGAGGTATACATTGAGCAGCCTGAGGGATTTGAGACATTCGATCGTGAGTCGCATATGTGCTGACTCAAACGAGCATTGTATGGGCTAAAGCAAGCACCTCGTGCTTGGTATACCAGGATCGACAGCTATTTCACCAGGTTGGGCTTCACCAAGAGTGAAGCGGATGCGAACATCTACCACATCATGGTAGAAGGTAAGCTACTGATTATTGTACTTTATGTCGATGATCTGATTTTGACAGGTGATGATCAGTTGATCAAGTCTTGCAAGGAGGACTTTGCAAGAGAGTTTGAGATGGAGGACATGGGCCTCATGTACTACTTTCTAGGGATGGAGGTGTGGGAGAGAGATGGGGAAGTATTTGTGTCTCAAGGCAAGTATGCCAATGAGATACTCAGGCGCTTCCACATGGAGATGTGCCAGCCCATGAAGACTCCTCTAGCAGGTAACTGGAGGAAGGAGGATGCTACTTCAGGTGAGGTAGTAGCTGCTACAGTTTATCGGCAGCTTGTGGGTTCACTCATGTATTTGGTGAACACACGAACGGATTTGTGCTTTGCGGTGAACTCGCTGAGTCAAGCTATGGTTCAACCAACCAAGTTATTTTGGAAGGTGGCAAGGCATTTGTTGAGATATCTCAAAGGCACTACGCAATATGGATTATGGTACAGATGGACAAAGGGAGTGAAGCTCCAAGGCTTCACGGATGTAGATTGGGCAGGTAGTCCATCAGACAGGAAGAGCACTTTTGGAGGAATCTTCAACCTTGGGTTAGCTGCAGGTTCTTGGTATAGCAGGAAACAGAGATCAGTTGCACTTAGCTCAGTGGAGGCTGAATACATGGCTGCGAGTCAGGCTGCATGTGAGGCCATCTAGATGCGGAAGATTCTAGTGAGATTGTTTGGTTAGATGATGGATCCTACCGTGATATATTGTGATAATCAGAGTTGCATTAAACTCTCTGAGGATCCAGTGTTTCATGACAGGTCCAAGCATATAGATATCCGCTATCATCATCTACGGGATTGTGTGGTCAAGAGGATCATGATGTTGCTGTACATTTTGACCGAGGAACAGGATGCAGATATTTTGACAAAGGCATTGTCAAAGGGCAAGTTTGAGTTCCATAGAGACAGGATCGGGGTTGCTGATAATCCTTTCTTGTGAGAGGGGTGTTAAAGGTGCACAAAAATGTAAATTAGAAAGTCTTAAAATGCACTTCAAAATAGAGTTTGGCCAATAGCATTGGCCACTTTGGGTGAGAGGTAAACGCTAAATATAATCTTCTAAAATACATTTCTGGTCCTTTCCATTTTAGCAGTCCCTGGTCTACCTATAGGAAGTAAAAACGAATTGGTCTTCCAGTATTTTTAATATTAATTAAAATTTTCCATGAGTAATTTAGTTATGGAAAATTAACTTGAAGTTTTGTGAGAACAGCAATTAGTTTCCCACTGATGAGGAATTTATCCTTGATCTCTCCCGTTGAAGAAAAGTATGAGTTTTATATGAGAAATAATTGATTAGTTTAACTTAGTCAAGTCTAGTTAGATATTTATAAGTTGTTAAAACAATGAAATATAGTCTGTTAATGCTTGCATGCATGTGACAACTATTATTTTCAGATAACTGAGTATTTTCTCATGGATAACTGATGCATGGCAGTTCAGACAGAGACCCAGTTGAGATCAGATGAGGGACAATGTACTGTCAGATGCTTGAATATTTCTAGTAAGTATTTCTTGCATGTAGGAGGAACTAGTGTCCTCAAGGATTGCGTAGTTAGACTTGAAGTTGATATCAGATATGATCTGGGGCCAATTCACATATGTTTTGTAATTGGACCCCAATTAAAATTGCGCAAGGAAATAGGGGATTGGAGGACTTGTGGCCTATATATTGAGGCATAGGGAGTCTATGATCTTCATCTTTTGATTGCAGAGAGTACATGATAGCTCTTGAGCTGATTCTTTTTGTAAACAGAAGAGGATTTCCACTTGATTGATAATACAGTGTTGGGGGTTTTATGTTGGTGCTTTCCCCAGTGATATATCTTGTGTTATGTGTGATTATTTCTTTTGATCAATTATATGTGTTTATGCTTGATGATGCTCATGAATTCGATTATGCTTCTGCTTAATGTTTGGTAGAACTAGATCAAGTATTATGCTTTAGTACATTGCATATATCAATTTGATCTACAAGTGAAATTTCTACATTTGGTGCCATTTTGATATAATGGATATATACATGAGCCTACTTTGATCATATGTTTTCTTTTATCTATATTCTAATGCTGTGTGTTTGGAAACATGAATGAAAATCTTTAAAATTATGTTTTTTATAAAAAAAAATAATTATTTAGTGTATTTTTTACAACGACCGAGTCATTGAAATCGAGCCGGCCAAGTCGATACCGAGTCGGAGTCGAAGTTGGAGTCAACCCTCGGCCGAGTCGGTGTCGGAGTCGGAGTTTTAAAACATTGCTCAAAACCACCATTTCACTCTCAATTCCCAAAATTTCACTCCCCTACACTTTCATACCCTCCCCTACACTTTCATTCCCTTTCCCTAAACCCTTTATCCCAAAACCCTAAGCCCTAGGTGCTACAGCTACCTGGACTCCCAACCCCCAACATTTAAACAATTTTACCATACTAAAACTCCATCATATTATTATCCTCTGTCCTCTCTCCCATTTCATAAATCCTTAACTCCATCTCCTTCAATTTCCCTTTTCCACTCCTTACTCCTAAAAACCACATTCCACCAAAATCATACCTCCCTAGGGTTTTGACATTAGAACACGATGGCAGAAGAAGAAAAAAACCATACAGTGAGGGAGAAGAAACAAAGGTGAAGAGACCACACAAAGAGGGCAGAGTACTTAGATTTGAGCCAACAAATATCATGGAACTCTTGGCATCTCCTCTGGCTGTGACATCTTTCAAATATCTTGGTTGTTATGAATTTTGTGAGCAAATTCAAAAAGTTCAACACCATGCTAGGTTGACTAGACTCTTCATATCTAAACTCCATGACAACCAAGTTACTCTAGCTGGTGTCACTTTTACTTTATCCATTGCCATTATATCAACTGCCACCGAGATCCCAGATGTTGGGGAGAAATGGTTCAAGCAAGGTGAGTTGGAGAAACATTACGATGAGCCTTTCATAAAACCAAGGTACAAAAATGAGAGAAAGAGCTATTTTCTTTTTTCTCACCTTCTGGACAGATATGCCCCAATGATGAAGATTATCATGAAATACTTTTCATGTGAAGGTAGATTTTCTAGACTTTATTCCTACCACATCTGGCTCTTAATGTGTTTCACTAGGGTAAAGATGATCAACATACCCTACTACCTTTTCCAGAGCATTGATAAGATGGCATATATTGTCCAGAAAAGTATTTTTCATCATTCCCTCATCAAAATCATAGTTCTCTATCATCTCACTGAACTGAACATTGCATGGAGTACTTTCATAGCCAATCCCATATTCACCGATCCATCTATTCAGAATGCTTAAAATGTGCCTTCATCATCTCATCATTCCACATCCATTCCTCCATCTCAGCCCACAGATCATGCATCATCATCAGGTCAGTGTCTTTCACTATCACCTCCACCATCACCATTTCATGAGCATATTGAGTAACCTAACAAAGATGAGATCAGTGAGCCGGAGCAGATTGAGCAGGTTAAGGTCATCAAGCCTAAAAGGGCAGATTTGGGCACATTGGCACAAACTTATCAGAGAGGCCATAGGTAGGTGTTTGCCCCACAGATTGTGGGAGGGGCCTTGCCTTCTTCACCAACAAAGCAGGTACACAAAGGCAAAGAGAAGGTGACAAAGACAGAGATTGAGCATGAGGAGGAAGACCTCCATGAGACAGAGCAGGATTTTGACTTGGTTGACCTAGGTGAGCATGATGACAATGAGTACACTAGCATTGTCATCAAGGAAAAAGATGCACTCATCAGGGAGCTCCAGATCAACTTAGAGAGGTCAAAATATATTATTTCATATTATGAGCAAGAAAATCAACAGCGTCAAGCCAAACATGATATCATGGAGATTCAGCGCATCAAGGCAAAAAGGGAAGCAATGAAAGCCAAGGCATTGCTTGATGAGGCCTATGATAGGTATGGTGAACCTGAAGAAGAGAAAGAAACAGAGAGCCGACCTAGGACTAGAGGGCTGAAAAGAGCTCTAGAACTAGAGAAACAAAAGGAGGTTGAGCGTGCAAATCAGCGCACATGGAATGAGCAATTTGCCATCATGATTAATGAGAACCGAGAGCATTGGCTTGACAAGGCGAACCGGCATTTAGAAAAGCTCCTAGACAAGGCCAATCAACAAAATGACATTCAGAGGAAGATGGGAAAACATTATGCCAACAGAGAAAGAAATGCAAGGGCAAAGCTCAAAGCAACAAAGGCAAAAATTGAAGCCCTAACTCACCAAGAAGAGAAGATGAAACTTGATATACTTGTAGAGGCTTCACTCCAAGCCTAGCCACACCAACATCAGCCATTTCACCAATTTTGAAGCATTTTGGCTCATTTTTGCAAAATTTGTCTTTTCTGTGTGTTTTTTGGTCAATTTTATATCAGCAACATGGTCAAACGCGCAACGCCCTAGGCGTTACACACTTTTTTGTGACACTTTTTGAGCAAATGGAGACCACCACTGGATACAAAATGACAAATACATCTAATAAAACCATGTTTCCAGCCTTAGTTTGCAAAACTAGCAGGTGAAAAGGGCAAAAAAAAAGCAAAAATTCATGTTTCTGCCTCAATTTTGGCGTAGGCGCTGCGCACAGACCAGTCTTGGGAGAATCAACTTTTGGAGGGTCAAATCAAGTCCATTTTGGAAACTTAAGGGAGATTTGGAAACTAGATAGGACAAGCTTTCCAATGAGCTATCCTAGGCTCAATTTGGACACCGAGAAGGCAATCAAAATCAGTCTACAAGATGGAGGGTGCACTTGACAGAAAAATGGCGCACTTGACCATTTGTTGATATTTTTGAATTTTCACTGTAATTTTGACTTTCCTCTCAGAAATTGATGTTTTCACCTATGTAATTAAGGATGGTAAATGTAATAATGATGTGGATAAGTTACCTAGGGGTAAAGTCATCAAATAAAAGTTATCATCAAGTCAAATGAATCAGTTTCAATGTAATTATGGAGGAGTCACTTAGAGCTCCCTACACTCTAGATATCAGTTCACATTTTTGTGGATCTCATCTTGAGGATGAGAGAAGGTTGTTTTGATGTCTATATCTTCCCTTTCTTCATGCTTTTTAGAGGTTGGACTCAGTTGGATGTTGTACTAGTGATTAGAGACACTATTGTATCAGATTTTGGCCAGTTTTAATAGATGAGTTGCAACTATTTCTTTGGGATACATGTGGTATGGATGTTTAGCATTGTTTCTTCTTTGTTATCATTTGTATGAATGTTTTGTAAGTTCATAAACCATTTCATGTCTGTTATATGTTAATTTTCAAGTTCATAGGCAGAATACGTGTTTTCTCATATTCTATTTTGGGAAAGTTATCATAATTTGTTCATCTTTCTTCAGTTTAGGAAGAATACATCTCCTATGGTCTTCCTAACTCCTCATCAGTGTTAAACCATCTCACCAAATCACCTTTTAAGTGCTAAGCCTCCTGCCTACCTTGTCCCTTTGAATGTCTGCAATCATATTTGATTTGCCCTGACCTAGCCTCTTTGACCTAATATCCTCATCCAACAACCCCATCAAACAAATCAAAACAACCTCTGCACTTTATACCTAGCCTAAAGCTTTAATCCATCCAACCCTCTTGGCTGTGATTCTTTGGAGAGAGCCCTCTCCAGCTTGGTAGGGCTAGCTACCAAGTCAAAAGTTTGGTCTGTGGTTACCTTAGCTGGACTCTTCCTCAGCCTTGGAGATTTGGAGGAGTGATAACAAGAAGAACCTAGGGTTTACCTCTTGGAGTGCAACTTAGGGCAAGATATTTTATGGATGAAACTCAAGCGGATGCCCACTAAACTTGGGCATAGGTAACCTAGACCCTAAGCTTGATGTTTGGGCCCTTGAATTCCCGAAAAGCCACCTCCTTAACGCTGCAAGCCCTAGATTTCCACCCTACCTTTAGGGGATCAAAATTTGGGAGAAAATTATGGAGAGAAAGGTTTGAACTTTGATCACCAAATGGCTTGTACCAATGCTTTGTCTTTTGGGCATATGGAGTCCTAGATGCTTTAGATTAGCCAAAATTGTCCTTAAGGAGGTCAAGAATTGATGCCCTAGCTACCAACCCTCAATAATTACCCACTCAAGAATTATGGAGTTTTATGGAGGGAAAATAAAATTTCATCCACTAGGAACATTCATTATTTGTCATACAATGAACAACATATGAAATTGTCAACCAAATAGCCTTCAAAATGATCTTCAATAAATTAGGGCATAATAACATTAACCTAATTGTAGCAATTCCATGCATTAGACATATTTCAAGAGCAAAACTTCAATATAAAACACTTACAAGATGACAATATGATATATCCATCCACAATACAAGAGATAGCTCCAAACAAGATCAAGATTTCAGCTCCAAATATTGAAATGCATCCAAGGACATCCAATAGCTCCAAAGAAAAAGTGCGAGTTCTTTACAAGAGAAAGAATCCAAGTGTGATGATGGTGTCTTTCGCAAATGAGAGTGATTTATATTTATATATCTCACTAAGTCAAATTAGCCTAATTAGCCCCCAAAACATTAAAAGAATGGGCAAGAAACAAGCATTGGTGACAAGCTGACCAAGTAGCTTTCACAAATTATAAATTAGCCATCCAAATGTTACACGAATTGATGATGTCATGCTAATGCAGGGCTGTTGGAGGGCCATGTTGAGTCCTCTTTGCGCCAAAATGTGAGAGAGAGCTTTATAAATCTCGAACAAGGGGATGGCTCCTTAGTCTCCATGCAAGTCACATGTGGGGCCCCAAAGTGGGTTTGGGGCACAAATGCTAGTCTCATGTGTCTCCTAATGATAAAATAGCTTGTATAATGCTCCAAATGAGGCCTTTGATGATGGTGCCTGCCCTCCCATGCCTCAAGGGTGAGACAAACCTCCTCTGGGTCTCAAATCAACTACCACTCCATATGGTATGCCGATTGGGCAAACTAGTCCAAGTGCATTATCTCGTGAATAATGTGGGGCAATAAACAAACTGTTGAAGGTGTTGAGACTGCCTATGGTGTGAAATGATGCTCTGCACATGATGGGAGTCTCATGGCTCTCAATGCATCCCCTAGGGTTTTAATATGATCCGCTAGTGGACTTGGCCCCAAGTTAAGTTTCCCATCCCATAATGAAACCATCTACCAATTACATATAAGATCCAATGTGCTTCCTCACCATCAGGTACGATAATTCATTAAGGCATCTAAGGGAACCAAGCTTGTTAATCAAGGGCACATTGAGACTTCATAGTGGGCTTTCCTTCCAAATTTGGGGCTTGAGCTCATAATAGTGTTACCTCCCTAGGTAGGAGTGGTTAATAAACAATCCTATTAGGTGTTCCCAGCCCCTAAGGGGAAAGACAAGTCTTTGATACATCCTTCAATTGATAGGTGTCATGTGAATGATGATGAATGGATGGGGTCACGGGGGTCTCAAAGCCAAATGCTATGGAATCAAGGATAGTAATGATGAGGGACATCCACATATTTTGGTGTATAGATGTAGGAGGGAGCAATCGTGGATACATGAGTTACCCTGGCCTTTGTTTTTCCACTCTTCATTATTTTCCTTTTGTGTTTTTATGATTTCTCTTTATATTACTGCTCAGGGCTATAGTAAATAAGAGCATGCTGTGAGAGATATGCAACAACTATTACCCCCTTAAGGTGGGGCAGTGCATCGCCTACCAGGGGTTGGGATGTGCATGGGTTCCTTAATGATGTGTGGTGCACAGGGTTGCGGGGGAGCGCCACCCGCCCACCGAATCCACTCCTAAAGCATGCTCCGAATGGGAGCGCCTGAGCGACTTTCGAGAGCACGCCCCCTATCAATTCGGGAGTGATAGAGGGAGCTATTGAAGATTTGAAACAAATTTTTTTGATTCAAGCCTATGGCCCTAGTATTGATATGCAATTCATGGTAATGTTAAATTACTAGAGTAAAAGTGACATTCTCCTTTATCTTTCATTTTCTTCCTTCTACTTAAATTTTTAACATTACCATGAAAGATGTTTGAGAGAGGTGCCGACATCATTGGATTTCATATGGAGAAAATAGAATTTTAGATCTCACTCAAAATCCAACAGACTTATCAGTTTTTCAAGATTTCAGGATTGGGGAGATTGCAATGTTTCCATTGG
The DNA here is from genome assembly GCA_000404065.3 of Pinus taeda. Lineage (NCBI taxonomy): Eukaryota > Viridiplantae > Streptophyta > Pinopsida > Pinales > Pinaceae > Pinus > Pinus taeda. Next base: position 145,504 of record APFE030509915.1, read on the forward strand.
ATTTTGTCATGTACTAGGGTATGAAACTGATATTTAATCAAGAACACCAAGCCCTCTATGTACCTTGATGTTAGTGACATTGGTTGTTGAACTCCTCTATCATGACCCTACTAAAAATGCACCCATCACTCAAACAAAATCTTGACTTGATATGCTATACTTTTTCTATCTTATGTTAATGCTTAGCGGGTGATATTGATGACAAAGATCTCAAGATAGACAATGATTTTGATGATATGTAGGTATTTGTTGTTGCATGATTTTTTGGATGCTAGAGGCCATCTAGAGCCTATTTGTTGATGTATTTTTGGTTCAGAGATGTATTGCACTCAATGCTATTTTGGTTATGTGCATCCTTACATGCTATATAAATGAGAACTTGTAATTTGTGGACTTGTTTGATGAAGATTATAACTACTAGATGAGTGATGTTATATGGTTTAATCCATGTTTTTATGCTTTTTATCACTAATTAATCATTCTACATGCTTTTGTTGAAATATGTGTCAAAATATGTGTCAAAATATATATTATATAAAATTCGCTCCCAAATTCGCTCCTGATCCGGGAGCTTTTGAAAATGTCGCTCCCCACTCTCGCTTCTGCTCTTGCTTCCCGCTTTTGCTCTTGCTCCCAAGCAGCCTTGGTGGGGCACTCAACGGCCCTAGGAACTAGGGTGATGGCCATGATGAAGGGGTAGAGCTCATGTTTGGCTTTAGCCCACGTGCTATATTAAATGTACCGGCCATCCTTTGCATTTTAAGATATTCTTTTCTTTTTTTTCTTGTTTGTGACCATGATATGCTTTTAACGTTCTTTTAGCTACATAACCTTCAGGGCAACACTTCTAGGCTCGACCTAGACATGTGGACAAGGGGAGGTGGTGTACCAGTGCCTTGTGGACCTAGTGGTCACGTGGACCGAGAGAGGGAAGATGATGAAATAGGGTTTGTAATGTGCGGAGGGGAGTGAAAAATGTGAAATGGGAAAATGGGACTACGCTACCAAAATCGGGGTTTCCCGAATCCCGAGTAGTGTCCTTCTTGAAGCCATAGGCTAATAGGGGAGATCCCACAAGACTAGGATTGAGGATTAACCCCCTATTTAAGGTGAAGGAACAAAACTATTGTCAAAACCCTTCCTTCTTCCAAGTCACCCAATAATCCATGCCCAATATTCCCAAGGAAAAACATGGATAAGCACTTAATTGCACAATGAAAAACATACCTTTAGGATTAGATTGCTCATCTTCAAACATATGCTCTTGACAGATGGGTGAGAGGACATACGACTGATTTAGGGAGTGAAGATCAAAAGATTTGTCCTCAAAGCTTATTAATGGAAAGGTTTGATATATTTTCTATCTCGTAATGTCTTCTTGTCTTTAACATTTCTTGGAATGGTCATCCTTGATCACCCCAAACAATATGAATTTTTGAATGTGGTGCAAAATTGTCGTACTGTGAAATTATCTAACCATCCCCAATTAATTTTTTGTGGAATCTTGCGATTATTTGAAACTTGGGATGAATTATTATCATAAGACTGGATTATGGTGACATCAACATTCTTGGGAACATAAGTCACTTGTTTTTGGTTTGAGTGATAAGGATATGTTCACTGGTTGAGATGTCTGCTTTTATGATTTGGGTGTCGATAAGGATTTCTTGTGATCTGATTTCCCCTTAACCTGTTTGTGGCATTTTCTTGATTTACTTGATGTATCCGATTTCCTTCAGGTACGAAAGTCACTTGGTTAACTGTTGGATATTTATTTGAAATTCATGTCGTTTGAACTGCAACATTTGAATACGCCTTCCCTTCAATTAGATTGGGATCTTCTTGAGTTGTGGTATTATTTGGATTACTGTTTGTTCCCTTTTCTTGAACTTGAATTTGCACATCTAAAGATTTTGATGCTTCTTCTTGAATAAGTTGTTGTAACTTGTCTTTTAGCAGCTTCTCATTTTTAAGCTTCTTTGTTTGCATAAGTAGGTCTTGATTATGATTCTTTAAACGTGAAAGTTCTTCGCTTTCTGGATTGTTGACTTTATTCTTAGTGTCTTTCTCCTCTTCTTTTAAACTTTTGATTTGTTCTAATAACCTTTGATTAAGGTTCCTTAAGTGCAAATTTTTCTCTTCTTGTTTTGATAGATGCTTCTTAAGTTTTTTCTTTGTGACCTTAACCTCCTTAACTTTTGCGAGTAATTTTTCGATGTGATCTCCAAGACGCGGAATTTTTTTGTCCTTTTCTATTACTTCCTTGTTTTACCGAAGTTTGGCCATTTTGTCTTCTAATTTTTAATATGAGAATTCTCTTGATCTTCGAATTGCAATTTCTCGGTACACTGGATTACATTGTCTTGTAGCAGTGGTGTTGAGTGTTCAAATTGCAAGTTGGATTCTATTTTCTTCAATCCTTTATCAAAATCTGCATTTTGTTGCTCAAGTGTTGCCATTGATTGTTTTATCTCTTCACGAAATTTCATATCTCCTTCTAACGATTGTTTTTGTGTATCACTTTGATATTCAACTAAAGTAAAAGTTTTGTGACATTTGTTGTAGATGACATTTTGATTTCTAAATGACTCTTAATAATGAGAATATCCTTTTGAACAAAAATGACATTTTGAAAAGAAACCAAGATTTCTTGTGAACGTCATCTTTTTGCTTTTTCTTCACTTCTTTTATCTCCTTAATTATTCACTTATATATCTAGAGAGAGACTTTATAAGTTTATGAAAGTCCTCTCTCTCTCTCTCTCTCTCTCTCTCTCTCTATATATATATATATATATATAATATATATATTATACTTCTATACTTGATTTTAGAATATTTTTTAATATGGAGTTTAACTTTATGAAATATTTGATAGTATTTCACCCAAGCTCCCACAAAAAAAAATATCTTTTATTATGATATTACAATGGAGTTAAAGCCTCTTAGAGGGTTGTCCAAAAGATTGGAAGAGACTTTTACAAAATAAGAACTAGAAAAAGATATAGTATCCTTCCAATCTATGGCAACCTTAATGGCCAATGGAGTCCTCTTAAAATTGGAAAATTACAAGCCCCAAAAGGCCCACGGCCTAGTTAATTTGCAATTGTCCTCTAGTGTGCACAGGCTCCTTGAAAATGGTTCCTAAGTGCTTGAGGGGTCCTACAAGAAATAGTTAGAGTTTCAATGATTTCTCCTCAAGGCTCTTGTTGCCAAAAACTCCAACTATGGACTGCAAAACAAAGAGACAATTAGTGTAGAGAGAGCATATAAACCAAACAAATATGATAGAAAATAATGTACAAGAAACCAAATCAAGTGATGGGAGTAAACCCCATCACTTTCCTAGTTTGGAAAATGCTCTTAAATAGCAAATGTAACTTTGAAAAGCTCTAAATAAAAAAACCATATAATTTGAATGAAATGATGGTTCAAGTAGATATTTGAAAAGGAACACCCCCCTTGCTTCTTTTGATGAAAGATTTGAAGAAAGAATTGGTGAGTTTTGAGCAACCTCGAATCCGGGAGTGACTTGATCTATGGGAGACTTCTCCCACGTCCAAATGGATTCTTGCACACAAAAACTAATAGATCTTCCCCACACACTTGAAACAAAAATTAGCCTTCCTAATGGATTAGAACAACACAATGGATTGAGATAAACCAAATATTTCTCCAAAAATAATTTGGCAAGCTCACTCCTAGAATGCTAGTTCTAAATCAATAACATGTGCAAGATATCTCTATACACATCAATCCAACCAATGGCATTAGAAGCTAATAGAGTTCAAAAACATAAGAAATACAATAATAACAATAACAATATGCAAAGATATCACCTCAAAGTCCCAAGATACCACCACCAAAATTGCCTCAAAGTCTTTGATTATATTAGCAAATTGCAAGTACAAAATGACAGAGTTTCCTCAAGCCCCAATAGCTCATAACATGAATACATAGTGAGAGCCCATGGCTCTATTATATAGAAGTTTGGGAGCCAATCCCAAGGCAAATGGTGACAATCCCAAGGAAAATGGGTAAGAATCCCAATGCTTATACATGCAAATTCGAATTTCTCAAGTGGCCATTCGATTTCCTCTAGAGAGGCCCATGCAATCCTCGAAGAGGAGAACTCGTTGAGGTGGAGAGGAAATGTGTATGTGAAAGTGGATTGGTAGGAGACCATTCTCCACTCATCTCTTGTGGAATTCCAAGTAAAATCCCACCAATGGGTGAGTCACCTCCTTAACTCGACTTGTCCTCCTAAAAAAATGCAATTTGCTTTTGTGAAACTCATGGTCCCCTCAAGGAAATTCGATTTCCCTTTTTTGTCACATGTTTCTCTTTGATTCTTGGTCTGCATCACTTTATAACTTGGTTTCAAGTCCTTGATTATTTTCCACCTCATTTCCACATCTTTTAGCATGTGTGGATATTTATTTTCCCAGTTTATTTAATAGTTGGGCTAATTTATTGCCACATTTTCCACAAAACTTAGGAAAAGTTGGTTTTGAGGGTCTAGAACTTATTTTTTATCCCTCAAAGTGTGTCATAGTAGAATGTTGAGAGTGAGAGGTGTAATTTTGAGTACACATACCCCATACAACTTCTTTAGACATCACTTATTACATATTACATTCAAATTTTATTCAAATTTCCACCCTATGGGAAATAAAAAAAAAAAAAAAACCCTTAGACTTAACCAAATTTCACGAAATTTTACGAGTGATCTAGTATGGTAATTTACAATGACTCTAGACATTAGGACTCACGCAAGGCCTTGCCTTTAAGCCATACTCCAGCTTTGGGGTTATGCTTGGAGGAAAAAATTCAATTAATTATGAAGTTCCCGTAAGGATATAATAATTAACCAAGTGAAAAAAACCTCCTAGAGTAAACTTACTTAATGACAAGGTCCCAAGTTACCTAGGCCTGTTACATGACTCAAACTCATCATATTTGCATCACTGTACATCATCCTCGCAGGGCTTTTAGAATCTGGGTACAATAGAAGAAGATGTGAAGAAGTAGAATTGAAAAACTCCGATTATATGGTGAACTCTAATGGTACATGAAGCCTTTGATACATTCTTAGGCATGGAGTTTTCAAAAATTTTGGGTACACTTTAGTGGTCAACAAGTAGCAAGGAGGAGTGAAGGAGGATCTTACAAAGGATTCCTTAAGTGCAAAAAAATTTATTGAGAAGATTAGATAGATCCATCTACAGGTACAAGAGACTGCAGAATTCACAGGAAAAATACAAGGACATGCATGATCGACACAAAACAAAGAGGTCGTTCAAGGTGGGAGACAGAGTATTGTTACAGTTGAACAAGGAGAGGCTTCAAGGCCCTGATAAGAAAATCAAGGCTCTATGATATGAACCCTTTGAGATACTGGAAAGCGTGGGAGATAATCCCTGTAGACACAATATACCCCCATACCTGCACATTTACACAATGAAAAATGTATAGAATCTGAAACTCCATGAGCCTTCTATTCTAGACCAAGTTGTGGAAATAGGTGCTCCCTTCTGTAGAGGATTTGGCACTAGATGCTTAGGCAGAGTTGACAAAAGATATAGTTTTGGAGAAGAGGTCTAGAATTACAAGAGAGGGGCAGCAAGACCTTTGGTAGATTCGGTTGAAAGGACAAGCTTCCAAGCAAGGCTAAATGGTACACCTGAGAGAAAGTGGAGGAAAAATTTCCTCATCTTATTAAGTATAAGCTTTTGAGGACCAAAAGACTCCCAAAATAGAGAGGTGTGATCTGGATTGGATCATTATATTGTTTGATCCATCTTGATGCTTTCATAGTGGAAAAAGTGGTGGAATCAACTCTAAGGATCATTTTTATTGGTAAGGCCTGGCATGGCAAATTGGGGTCTGAAACCTTTCGGGAGTAGTTTGAAGCATCAAAACACATTGTTTTGGAGGTAGAAGTTTGTTGCTTAATAGAAGCACCATTTCACTTTATTTTACACAAATACCTTTCCATTGGTACAATAATCACCTCAATCAGAGTCTATATGCAAAAGTTATGCCACTTGGAAGTTGACCTTCTTGTTTTAACTATTAACCACCATAATTTGGACGGATGCCAAAACAGTTGCCATTATTCATGGAAAAGGGGCTATCGACATGATCATGATGAAGAAGGGTCTAGAAGAGTCAATATTGTAACTTTAATTAAGATTTGAAGGAGTCAAACCTAACCATTAATAGGCTATCAAGCTATGTTATAATCAGACCACTAGGAGGAAAAGGGGTCCCATTCTATTGGAGTGCATTTTGTTTCACAGATTAGTAGAGTAGCCAAGAGTTGATAGGGAGAGAGCAAATAGAGAGGGTTTGTGCATTATAGCAACCCACATACTACAAGTCTCACTTCTTTGTAGTTGCATTCATTTTCCATTTAGAGAAAAAGAGAGCAGAGCAACCTCACCTTCTAGCTGGGTTTTCTCCCGAAAGGGTTTACTAAGTTATATTTGTGTTAATTTTTGGTTTGTGAGTTTTATTTCTCTGTTCTCTATTTCATGCATAATTATAAATTGCATGCATACCCAATAAACAATAATTAACATATCCAAAAATCTAAGGAGAAATAAACCCTCATAGTTTATATTTTCAGATTTTCTAATATATTTTTGTAGATTTTTTGTGACAAATTTTCTAGTGGAATATCCACGACAGTTTATAGATCATATTCAAAATCATTTGACATATCGTAGTAAAAGCAGATTTGTCAATGGCTTCAAGTCCTTGAGACTGATTAAGAGATCTCCAAGGATAGCCACTTTCATGCTCCACAAATCACCCTATCTACAAAACCTATTCTTTGTGAACAAAAGAAGGAATTAGCCAAAGGTTTCCTATTTTGATCAAAGACGTTCAAAATTCAAATTGCTTGTGCCTCTAGATACCATTCTTGGAGATTGTCCAAATAGTCCCAAGGCAATGATTTGGATAACAATTAACAAACTTGTGTATCCTTGACTTTTAACAATATATGAACTTGGAATCTTAATGGATTTAGTTGCATGGACATATCTTAGTAGAATCTAGTAACAAGAACCTAATGGCAATTATGAAGAAGATTGCGGCTGATAACAAGAGAAGTTGGGGTAGTAAGCTAAAGTATGGCTTGTGGGCTAATCAAATTACAAAGAAAGAAGCAAGAACCTATTTAAGTTGGTGTACTAGACTATTAATTTGGACATTCATCTCAAGGTTCTAGTATATCAACTATTGGAGAATTTTACATGTAATTAAGCAGTAGTTCAAGCAAGGATTGACCAGTTGGTGGAACTTGATCAAATTTGTATGTATGCCTTTTATCACTTAGTAGGAAATCTGGGAAGGTCAAAGCCTTGCTTGAGGATGACATAGAGAGGTTACATGGTGCTTATGTGGGATCAAAGACACATGAAACCAGGAAAGTATGGAAAATTCAACAAGTTGTGGCTTGACCCCTATAAAATAGAGTATGTTGTTGGTTTAAATTCTTTTTACCTTAATCACTTGGACAAAAAAAATGCCATTGCGCGTAAATGGGAAATATCTTAAAATGTATTTACTCTAATGGTATTTAGTGTCATAAATAATGTAAAATAAATAAGCTCCCATGAGCAATGGGATAGGAGAATAAGTATTTCTAAGTAGTAGATTAGGATTTATTTTCTATTCCCTTTGATATATTTTGCTCATGTATTGTTTTAAAGTAGTTTTTGATGTATTGGATAATACAAATATTGTAGTATTGATTTTCTTTCCTTTGTGGGGTTTTGGGTGTTGGAAAATTCAAAGTGACAACTTATTATATCAATTTTCCTTGACCTTAATTGCTTGTGAACTTAGTTAGTCTTCTTGTGTTCTTTATTTAGATCTTTTCATCAAACAAATATCAAGAACAAAAATAGTAGCAACAAAGGACATAGAAATTAGGCTCTCAGCCAGGGCAAAACCCCTCCAAGTGGAAAACCCAAAAAACTTTTTCTCTTCTTATAGAATCTGCTTCCAGTGAGACAACAATGACCGAAACCCTAGACCAAGTCCTTCTCCAAGTACCAAGTCAATCTTTCCAACAAACCCTTCCTTGATCAAGCACTAACCAGCTTCAAAATGCAACTTTGACCTCCTAGCTTCAATATTGCTCCATCGACTTGCAACTTCGGCCCTTTAGTAAGTTAGTCACTGTAGAAACCCTAACCCAACTTCCTCTTGAGACCTTCCTTGAGCGACAACTCCTCCCAAGGTCAACGGAGTCAAAACAGATATTCTTCCTTCTAGCAACAAGAGAATACACTTCGTCATATTGCAACTCAGATATGCCGTTTCGACCTCCTTTGTAGCTGTAGAAACCCTAGACTTTTGCACGTGTGAGAGATAGATAGCCCAAAAACAAGTCTTCTTCTTCTAGACCTTTGCTCTTCTTGTCTTCTTGCTTTCTAGCTATAGATCGAACTTTTTCCTTGAGATCGAACTTTTTGGTGAGTGAGTGACAAATGAGGTCGAATTGCTTCTTTATATAGCCTTTTTAAGGGGTCAAATTCCCTTCTTTAGGCTGACTTGAAGCTGCCAAGGATGACTTGTACTTTTGGAGTTTCCAGGACTTTCTAGACTAAAAAATTATTTTTTTCTAATTACATTTTTCCAGGAAGTTTCTTATAAACATGATGTTGACTCCTTTGATTCATGACAATAAGTCCTAAGACCTAACAAACCCTAGCAGCATGAAGAACATGCTTTTACCTAGAAGACCATCAATAAGAAGCATGAAACCCATGCTTTAATAATAATAACTTTTTCTTTTATTCTTTTGTTTGTTACATAGGATACATATTGAAATGAGTACAACAACAATTCTGAAGTCGGAAACTAGTTACATTTTTAACACTCCCTCTTAACTAGGGAGGTATTCATAATTGTACAACGAGTACAACATCATTCTCAAATTGAAGAGTTCTCATAAGAAGAGTTAGATTGATAAGCCAAATGGAAGCATCATCATTATAACCAATAGCGTCTACAACCAGTACAACATCATTCTCAAATTGAAGAGTTCTCATAAGAAGAGTTAGATTGATAAGCCAAATGGAAGCATCATCATTATAACCAACAGCGTCTTTGAGGCCTAACTAGACAAGCTCTACTCTATTTAAGAGCATTATGATGGGAGGCTTTACGTGTGATATCGCACTACCTCTATAAGGCACATACCCCATCCGGATGCTCACAAAGTATATCGTTTTAGGACTATTCTTATCTTGGATCTCCAATCCTGAGTCCTCAAAGAATATCGGTCCTCTTCGACCACTCTTCTCTTGGATACTTGTCCTATCCTCAAAGAGTGTTGGTACCTTTCCTTTCTTGGATTCTATATCCTCAAGGAAACCACATATGCTTATCCAATCCTCCACCATTATCTTTTCATCACCTGAAGAAGAGAATGCACATGTGATGTCCAACATCACTCCCTCTCAACCAGAGAGGATAACCAATAACCCTATTCCTTCTTGCCCAAGAAATAGATCCTTGCTCCTATTTAAGGAGACTCCTTTGCTTTCTCTCAAAACCAGAGAATATTTTAGACTTCTTTCTATTTGGGCACAAGCATTATAGCTTGTCTTTATAAGAGTATCAACTACCAATTCTCCATAGATGCCTAACTCCCTCTTTTCTCTACATCTCATTGTATCGAGCTTGCTTCCTTTTGAGGTATCATGGAGCCATCTTCGCTCTTCACTCTTGTGACAGGGACCAGGTCACCTTTCTTGCACATCACTTTCATCATGTCATCATCAATGAAGGCATTATATTGAGCCTTTCCAAACTTCAAGCTGATCATAGCTTCCTTATGAAAGTGATCTCTTTTGACCTTAAGGTTATCTTCTTGAATTGCTACCTTTCAATCACAAGATGGGCACATCTTGACTTCACAGTGGCCAGGCACTAAATATTGAGCTTCCCTCAACATTCTACATACATTTTCATTCATACAGTTGAACTTGCCTCAACTGTTATCATGTATTCCTGCAACATCCTTCTAGGTAGCAAAATAATATGTTAACCAGATAACCAACAATAATTAAAAATAGATTTACCTCCTCATGATGACCTTCTCATCCAGATATCAACATCCTTATGGTCCATCTCCACTTGAATCTTCCTTCATGCATCAGAGTGCCCAAGGATCGAACTTGATTACCAAGTTACAACTTTTTCTTCCGGTAATTATACTGGATGTTAAACAGTATTCTAGAGAAAACCTTAATCTTTTATACATCCTTAATTGAGTCAAATTCTTCCTTTTAAACATCATACAATCATAATAAACATGTTACAAGATTCTACACACATGAATCTCAACCAAGAGTCACTTCCAATGTGTATCCTTATGCCTCTTATTCCATCATCTAGCTATATGTCTCATAACGAGCCTGCATCCTGACCCTTTGCATTCCTTCATCCCTTTAACAATATTGTTCCCACATTACATGGAATGTACACTGACCTTGTCATAATGCTTCTCCCAAGAACCTCCAAAATGATGGTTCTTATAGGATCACGATGATCCACCCAAGCAAGATGATTGCCTCTAACTTAATGTTAGATAATGCCTGGATGACCAATATGCAAAGTGGTCTATGTATCTACCTTTAAAGACTAGATGATTTCTACAAAGCAACTTAGTATACTCCCCTTGTATGTGAGAAGTGCTAGTCTGAAGTGAGAAGAGGGTTGTGTGGTGACATTGGCATCCCTCTTTAGTTACCTTTAGCCTTGCACCCAATCTTGGGACTTTGAAGCTTAAGTGCAAGAATTATCCGTAACACCTTCCAATTTTTTTGTTTTTGTTTGTTCCCAGCTACATGCCTAACCCCAAGGGCGTCGAGTAGAATTGACCTTGTGACATCCCAATCGGCAACGTACTTAGCGACGGGAACTCGACCAGTTGAGCTAACCCTCGAATCTTGTTTGGTCATTAGTGGCCTATGTGATGGACTCTGCCTCTCTTGCTTAAAGGCATATCTTATGGGAGTGCCTATTTGTGAGGTTGTGTTGGGATCAGATTCAATTGCAGTTGGCAAGTATTCTTCAGGGGCATTTGGATTGGAGGGCAGCATTGTTGGGGGATTCCAAATCTGTGATACAGTATTCTCTGGCTGGTATTTTTGCATTGTGTGAGAGCTTCAGCATTGTTTCTCGTCTAGAAACTCCACTGCAAATGTGTTTGAAAATGATATCAGTTGTTTGGTTGCTTTCTGTTCATTATGGAAAGAGGAGGTACAGTTGCAGCTTCTGACAAAAGGCTCGTTGCTGATTAACTGTGCTACTTATTCTGATTCGGTAGCTGTTTTAGTTGTTATGAGAAAGAAGATATACATTTCATTATATATACCCTTTCATTTTTTATCCTTCTGTTGATGCCAATGTTTTTTTCTCTCTCTCTCTCTTTCTCTATATAATTTACACTAATAAATCCAATTCTCATTATTATTAATTTATTAGTTTAAATTCTGTATATATATACACACACACTATCATTACATACAGAATTTAAACTAATAA
>APFE030509915.1:157214-171210 GCA_000404065.3 Pinus taeda
TTTTGGAATTTAAGTATGGGGGTTTACGCAGTGCATTATATTAGATATCATTTTTGGAATTCAACTGCATTAAGTAAGTCATTCACGTATGACCATTTCCATGAGAGGTAGTCGTAACTGACTAATTTCTCATGATTTTTGAATAGTTCACTTAGCACTCATTGCATCGGGTGATGCTCACAGGGGTGAAGAAGTGGGATTGCAACTAGTGAAATGTGGAGAACGAATCACATAGTAATGCCAGAAGTAAAAACATACCCAAAGTTATAATGGATGCTGACGTTTAGCTTCTTGTGTGGCATTTACTTTCTTGCACTATGTCAATGTTTGAATGCGGATTTTCTTGTAATTTGCTTATTACGGGGGCATAAATCAGGTTTCTTATGGAATTCCACTAGTATACTGTTCTTTTAAGTGTATGCATCTACTTATTTTCATCATCCTGTGATTAAGTGCACACATTTTTCTACTGATCTTTTTCATATATGGAAGTGGGTTTCCTATGTTACCAACTTTTTGTATTTAAATGGGGTTCTTCGTTTAGGCAAACCAGCAATGCGATACAGAGTGCCTTATACAAGATCAATGCCCCAGATAATCATGCAAGCAGAGAGAACTGTCAGCTTCTCATCCGAACTTAGCACCGATCTTCCTCTTTATGAGCCTTCTCAGGTAACCTTTGATCACTATTTGCTAATGAATAATTTCGAAGCTTGGATGTTATTGTTGCCGTGCTTAACTTTGTGCATTTCATGAGCAGGTTCCCTTTGAGCAATATCTAAGTGACAGGGAAAGAATATTTCAAGCAATATTCCCAGATAAAAAGAGGAGCGAGAAACTAAATGATGTAAGGGATTTCTGATCTATAGTCAGTTTGATATTCCATAGCTAAAATTTCTCAGTGCTATATTATTTTATTTCGTTCTTTTAGAGCAAAATTTTGAAGATTGAACATTGCCTTCTTGAGAAGCTACAAAGTAGAAAATTTGTTTCGATAAAGTCATCTAGGAAAACTCCTAGTTCTACCTGCACTGTTCTTACTATTTTTCAGTTAAACTAATTGAACTTTTGCTTTTTGTGAGCCCATCCTTGGGTCTCTGCAATTTTTGAGGTAAGTTGACAACTATTCACTTGGTTGCATACTGTGGGTACCCCTGATTAATTTCAACATTTTATAATTAAATTGTTTTAGAATCTACACAACTTGCTAATCCTGCCCATTATTGAATCAAATGAAGATATATTCCAACTTGAGGTTCTCCTGATTGCAGATATTTCTCATTGCTAAATTGGTATGAGGACATCTGTTGACTTGCAGGAAGAATGGCGAATTCATATGTTACCTATTGAGTTCCTTTTCTTGACTGCATTTCCAGTCATTGATATGAGTATTATAGTGAAAGCACCAGGGCAAGGATATCCCCCAGGGATTTCAAAAAGTGTCAAAAAAGTGCTAACCTTGGAAGCTGTAAGCATCATATGTGGATTTTTCTGTTATCAGCTGTGAATATAATTGTTTGAGATTGTCAGAAATATAGTGTATCCTTGCTTTTGGGCGGTGGCAGCTTTCCTTATACATCATATTAACCCTTTCTCAGACAAGATGGCGGCTTCGAGGCTTAGACTATGTTTTGCAGCCATCAGACTTTGTACTCGGAGTTCGTGGAGCTCTTTACTCAGAAAATAATGGGCTTAGGTCAAGGCTAAAGGGATTGATGGAGATGAATGTTACCTTTGCCTTACCTCCAGCACTAGCTGTTATTCCTGAAGACATTCTTAAAAGCATTGGACATTCGGTGTGTACAAGTTTCAACAATTTTTTTTGGACTGTTTCTGTTGGAAACAATCTTAATAATTGAACAACTTGTTTTTCGTAGGTACTGATTCAACTGTTGGAGAACATGAAAGAGAGAGTCAATAGCAAAGTTCTTGCCGATTACAGAGATTATGCAAAAGAACAGATAAATGCTAGTCAAGGCTGGAGAGAGGGTCAAGTTATAAAGCCAGCACTCTAAATATGTAGGCATTTGCTAATATATTATATAACGCTTGTTGATGAGAAAGAGCCCACAATGTCATTTGATCTGATGCAACACTACATTATCCATATGGATTCGTTAAGACTGTTCTCTTAAACTCTACACGCTTGAGAGCATAATATGTAAAGAAATTTCCTGTATCCTATTTATTCCTGACTAAACTGGGAGTCTCATACTCTCCTGGGGATTATGATCCTCCGCCAAATTTTATCCCTTCACAATGGGTAAAGATGACTACAGTAGCTTTGCTTCTGCTTTACACTATGATCCGAATGGAAAATGGCATCAACCCATGGTACTCATCCACCCATATTATTCATCGACCCATGGAATTTACCCATGGTATTGTAAATGGCATCCACCCGTGACATCCACCCATGGTATTCATTCACCCATGGAATTGGCCCGTGGTATTGTGAAATGCACCCATGGTATTCAAATTTCATTCACCCATGGAATTGACCCGTGGTATTGCAACTAAAAATACTATAAGTAACAAGTCACATTTTGTAAAAGCCGCCAAGCCCTTGGTAGCTTATCTCTGAAAAGAGATGTGGCGGCTACATGCCTCTGAACTGTAAAGGCTACATTGTGGCGGACAATCTGTCCTTTTACAAAATGTGACTTGTTACTTATAGTATTTTTTAGTTGCAATACCACGGGTCAATTCCATGGGTGAATGAATACCATGGGTGGATTTCACAATACCACGGGCCAATTCCATGGGTGAATGAATACCATGGGTGGATGTCATGGGTGGATGCCATTTACAATACCATGGGTAAATTCCATGGGTCGATGAATAATATGGGTGGATGAGTACCATGGGTTGATGCCATTTTCCATTCGGATCACACTAGCTCCTCTTCTGCTTCTGGTGCAGAGTAACGTTTCTCTTGCATGGAGCAGAACTTTTCTATCTCTTTTATAGGGTTTACTTCTTGTATTTACCCTTTAACGTTTCTCTTCTTGCATGGAGCAGAGCATTTCTATTTTTTTATAGGGTTTACATCTTGTATTTACCCTTTGTACTTATTTGTACTGATTTTTGCACCGAAGAGTTGCCTCAGTTCTTTGACATTTTATCATTATGAGTTGTACTTTGTAGTTCTATTAATCTATTTTGGTAATTTTGGGATATTAATATAATTAATAATTGTTTTTTACTTCTTTCTTTTTCAAGTGATTCCCAAGTAATCAAAGTGTGTGAGTGAGGGTGCAGTATGGGTAGAGGTCTAGGTGTGCCCATTTTGAAATTGAGAAGCGGTGCGTAAATGCATCATATATACAGTTATATATATCTAGTAGCTAGGGTGCATAGCTATAGCTGTGGTGCTGGTATCCTAGAGGATGTTTGGGTGGCTACTTAGTATAAATCTTACATTACAAATGAATCAGACAATTTGGGGATAGTGTTTTCATTGGATCTGTTATGTAAATGTAAACTAGCTTGGTAGTCAAAGTAGATGATTCTCTAAACAAATTTCTGTGCAAGCAATAGTGGAGTAAAAACTGTGTGCTGCTTTCTTTGTCATGCTAATCTTTTTTGGAGGGCATGTATTCAATCCCATAGATAGGCAGACTGAAAATCCCATGTTTCAGCATTTTCAAGGCTTTTTTGATGCAAACTAAGTTTCATTCTCAGTGGATCATATTGTTGGAAACCTAATATATTAGGGTTATGATATTTTGAACTATTTACTCGATAAGGAATATGAAAAGTCACAAGTGGGTTGTTAGGGTTATGATATTTTGAACCATTCACTTGATAAGGAATATGAAGAGTCACAAGTGAATATAAACAGGTATCAGGCATCAAGAGATTTCTTGAAAGATGAATCTAATGGTCACAGACAATGTAATTATATGTATGTCATATTAATAACATGCATTCCACTCTACCTCAAATTCATGTATGATCTAACATTTGTATCAGAGCCACAAGTTTGTGGCCCCTAACGTGGGCACATCTTCCTCGTAGAGATCATTCTCCTCGACCTGGGCACTCAGATCTGTCCAGACTCCACTCAGCCATTCCGTGCATTACTCTGCCATTTTCTCAGACTCTGTTAACTCTATTTAGAAAAGATTCTCAGTGAAAAACCCTCGTGCCTGTTTCCATGCTCAATCGGCTCGCACTTGTCTCTTGTGTCTCTCCTACCGTTTCTATGCACTCCAAAACATTTGTGCCCATTTCCATACTCTTGTCCAAACCTCCTCTCACTTCTTCGTCAATCTCAGCCGAGAGTAGTTAAGGAGTGTTTGCTAGAAATCTGTTATTAAAGCTACCTTCTATCTTCTATTTTTCATTAAAACCTTGTAGACAGAGAAGTAGTAAAAGGAACCCTGGGCGGTGAGGATCCAAATAATGGCTCCATGGCAATCGGATCCAGCTCTGCGACAATCCACATTGGTCGCATGAAGTCTGTTTTCGTCGTTCGATCTAAGTTTGCTGGATCGCAAAGCTTGGATTCCATGTTTGATAAGGGCCCCGGGCATTGCTTATTTGCTCAAAAGTGCTGATGAATGTTCAAGCCTTCGACAATGGCTATGATGGTGGAGTTATCACTTTGGCGGGCACAGGGAAGGTCTTCATTGGGGGCAACTGGAAATGTAAGGGTACAAACGATTCCATTTCAAAGCCTGTTACTTAATTGAATGGTTCGAAACTTGAAGATGATGTAGATATTGTTGTAGCACCTCCATTTGTTTATATTGACCAAGTGAAGAGCTCTTTAACTGATCTTATAGAGATTTCTGCCCGCAGTTCTTGGGTTGGAAAGGATGCGGCTTCCCTGGCGAAATCAGTGTGGAACAATTAAAGGATATTGGTTGTAATGGGTGATTCATGGGCATTCTGAGCGTAGATATATCACTGGTGAGGATAATCAAATTATTGGAAAACATTCTGCATATGCAGTGACCCAGGATCTCAAGAAACCTATCGTTGATCTTGCCTGCCATCCACCGCGCCCACTCTTATCGTTAATCTTGCCTGCCATACACCGAGATTACTCTTGTATGTTGCACATGCACATGGTTTGGTCGGGGCTTACAACATCTACACATTTGTAGTTCATTATACTCTACAGATTGATAATTCTATCCATCGTTTTGAAAACTGGAACTGGGAATAGATCGAATCCACCTATCTAATTGGTTATTGAACCCAGAACCCACCTATCTGGTCCACCTATCAAACTAAAACTGGACTAGTCAAATTTCAAACCAAAACTGGACTAGTCAAATTTCAATGCACTGGTCTCTTAAAAAATATATGAAATAATTATTTTTTAATGAAAATATATTTTTAAGATTTAAAGCCATGATTCTAAATCAATAGAGAAAAAGTATGCAAAGTTTGTTAATCTATATACCATGTAAGGGTGAATATATCAAAATGGCACGAATGCAATATATAACAAAATTGGCTTCTAAAGTCCAAAAACAATGCTACAAACAACTTGGCTACCGACCTACTATAAGTCTACATATTAGTGATCAACATGATCACTCCTTATCAATATCATTGCCACTATTAGAGATGGGATTATCAACATGAGCCATAAAAACATCATTTAGCTCAAAGTTTCAGGACTCCTCAAACTCCTCTGCAACCAGAGTAGTAGCAGTGGTTGTAACAAAACTAGACCCAATAAAAGCATGAGTTGGTTGAGTTGCATGATTAATGCTTCCCGTTGGTTGTTTGCCCTTTCTTTATTCAAACACTGGTTTAGATCTCACTGGTACTACTAGATCTGCATTGGGATCAATCTCCCCAACTCCATGACATCAATATCAAAAGTAGGATCAAACTTTGAGTCACCTCCAACCATTCTGATGTTGGATCAATATCCTCCAACACAATGGGATTTAGATCAGGGCTTTTGTTCATCAATTGGTTTTGCCTTAGTCGAAGGTTGTACTGCACAATGACGAGACCATTTAACTGTTTTTGTTTCAAACAACTTCTCTTCTTTGTGTGAATCCTTCAAAACAAATCCATTGCACTCACAATCAAAAGCATTGCATGTTTCACTAAGGATTCTAACCTCAAAATTTTGTAATTGAGGACATAACTGCCAACTCCCATCAATGTGCTACAAAGACAAAGACTATAGTTAGTTTATTATACAACAAATTCGTTTTTAAGTTTGGCTAGAAAAGCAAGTATCTACAGTTTGAATAGTAAACAATTGAACTTAACAAAAAAAAATGGAATTGCTTACCTGGTTGATCCACACTTCTTGCCATCTTTGGCAAGTTTTTGCCAAAGGTACTTGAGGCCCTAGTGAAAACGTTGATCTGTTTATGCATTTTCAACTGCCCAAACTCATTAGGGACTATGCACTTCAGGCACTCATATAACCCATTTCTGTCCTCCCCAATTTGATCTTCTCCTAGTTGAGCTCTATAATGATACTTTGGGTCCAAGAAATATCTCGTTGCATGTATTGGACAATGGAGTTATTGTTCCATATGTCGTCAATGACCTCCCAAATTAGCCCATATTTACCTATGTTATCTTTGGAGTCTAGTTGTATTTGCTCCTTTGCCTGATCCATAGCCTCATAGATGTGGCCCATGGCTAATTTTTCTCCATCGACCACCCGTAACACTTTAACAAGGGACTCACCAAGTTTTAGAACCTTTGTAGACTCTTTACAAAAAGAGTTGTCAAAAACTCTTTTTGGTGTCTTTGCCATCTTGTCTACAAGTCCATTGAGATGAATTCTATTCATCACAAGAAATTTTTTTTCTTCAAGATTTGTTGTTGCTAATTGAGATATTGCAACATAAGGAAGTGAATTGCAAATCTTGTAATGGTAAGGCCTAACAAACTCTTTGCGCTTAGTGTTTTCCCTCATTAGGCTCAATGCCCATGAGTGGTTGTATATGTATTTTGTGGTGCACTTGGCATGTTGTACAATGTTTTTTACCCACTCCACTTTGCTTATATCCTGAAGCATGAGGTCTATGCCATGTGCAACGCATGGGGTCTAAAATAGGTCCTATATTTGGACTCTAGGATTTTTGTAGCAAGAACATAGTTTGAGACATTATTTGTGATGACCTGCACAACATTATGCTCCCCACTGCCCTAATCATCACATCTGAAAGCTCAAATAGAAGGTTTGCACCTGTCACACTATCAAATGCATCGACTGATTTTAAAAACATGGTTCCTTGAGGGCAAGAAATAAGGAAGTTAATGATATGGTGGTTCTTTCTATCTATCCATCCATCTGACGAATGGCATTGCTTGTTTTGGTCCATGACTTTGTATACTCAGTTAAATATTTTTCAATTGACAAAATCTCTTTTTGCAAAAGACTTCTCCTCAAGGCATGTGTATTAAGGCCTTTGAAGCCCTTTCCTATAGATATATTAGTCCTACATAGCTTAGGAATAAGGTGAGCATGCAACAATAAAGGGGATATCTGCATCATACCATCATCTGACAATGTATTGAAAAGCAACTTCTTTGTATTACTTTTTCCAATGGTTATCCAAAGTGGGCCAAGTTAGACTCTTTTGGGAGGAAGTGGCATTAATAGAGGCAATGGCGGGGGAAGGTGTGAATTAACTCTTGATAATCATCCTCATTTTACCTTTAGTTTGTTGGTCTTGATCACAAGACTTGTTGTCGCCTAGATTGTACAGGCACTGCGACAATGCTTAGGACGAGGGTTGTCACTCTGATCCCCGCCCACTCCGTTTTAGCTGTCTCCTAACAACAAGCTATGGGGGGGCAGTGTGAAAATTTCTAAATGGAATTCCTACTGCAGTGATTATTATTATTTCTTCTACTTATTACCTCATAAATAAGTTATCTACAGTATTCTTACTACAAATATCGAAATATATTCTACTGCAGTCTTCACAATTAAAACATTGCAGAAAGTAAATGTAAGAATATATATTGGCACAAATACAATCACAATGACAGTTATGTTTGGACAATCGTCCCCAGAAAAACTCAATGTGGGAAAAGCAGTGCAACAGATGAGGGTTTTTATTATTCTTCAGCAAATTCTCTTGTACAAAATACAACCAACAAAATAGAAATGAGAAATTTTACAGACACTTCTTGATTAAGTTCTACCTAGATGAAGCACTTCTTCCCCGAAATCCTTTTGATCCTCTCTCTGTCAAACTACTCGCCTAGGCTTAGCGTCAAGCTGCCCACGCAAGCTCTGCGTCAAACTGCCTCTGTGTTGCCTCTTTCCGCGTCACCTTGTTCTTGCCCTGTGTCTTGCTGCCTTGCACTCTCTGAATGCGTTGATGCCCTCTCTCTCTGTCTCACCTGCAACTCTCCCTCTGAATTGATTTTCTCTTGTCAAACTTCGACCAGTGAGAAAATCGATCTTACTCGGATAACTGATTATCTGCCTCTAGTGTGTTTTCCAAATGACCCTCAAGCCCCTTTTATATCTTCATGTTGGACAACCAACAACCTAGATTAACTTCTAATCAGATCGTTTTGACTTAATCTCTGTCTTTTTCTAGAAGATTCACCCACAATTAGATTAATGCCCATTAATATTTTAATTTCTCCAAGTTTAGACTTAGGAACCCCATTAAAAATATTAATTATTTTAATATAATCTTCTCTGGCTGGAATTTTTCAAAACAATTTCTGGGTTCTTTGGAATGCATGTGCCCAAGCCTCCCAACAAAATTTGAGGTCCAAAGCACATCCGATGCTATCCCATTTGAATGAAGTGAAAGAAAACAAGTTGAGAATCAACTTACTTGGGAGACACAGATGAACGGCCTAACCACTTGGTTGAAATCAAGCAAGATTGTGATTAAATTAGATTTTCTATTATGAGACCAGCGCCTTGATGGAGTCACAAACTTTTGCTTCTTATGAATTAAAACCAAATGACCGGATGGACACCCGTTGCTCAAATGATTGACTAACCTATGTAAGATGCTTATGTAAGAGATTATGAGTGACTCCTATCTTTGATTAAGATTGGTTAGATTACTTAAGTACTTATGTGAGATTTATCTTAAGAGTACTTAACAATGTTATGATGCAATCTTAAACAAGATAAGCTTCAAGTGGTACACGTGTAAATTGCAAGTAATCAATTCATCAATTAACACAAGATGTTATGCCAAGCTATGAGATCAATGAGATTAACCAATTTCAGAGGTATCTCAACAATAAATATTTAGAAAATTCATTCATGATCAATGTTATAACAACATAAGAAAATGCTAAAGCAACAATTCTTATGCTTGCCCAAGATCACAAAAATATGCCAACTTAGAAAATTATGTATGTTAGCCTTCTCAAGATGTATCTTTCAACAAAATTTCAGATCTTAAGCATAAATTGCAGCAGTAAGTTAACCCACAAATCAACAAATAGTGATGTAAACACCAATGCCAAAAATTCCTAAAATAGTAAAAATTTGTCAAACTTGAGAAAAATCATTTTTTAGGATTTTTAAGGCTTGACTAAGAAAATTTCAGATATGATATATTTATTTCAACAGTGAAACAGTGACAGATCAACAAGATAAAATTGCCAAAAATAGATAACCAATATTTCCATAAATGACAAAATACATTAAAACTTGAAAATTTCCAATTTGAGGGTTTTAGGATAGATTGATTCAACAATTTTCAAAACGATAAGTTTATAACAATAGTATATTAATGACAGATCAACAAACTGAAAACACTATAGATAATCCCCACAATGTCTAAAAATGGTAAGTTTACCGAAAAATTGAAAATTCAGTTTTTTTAGACTTTAATTAGGATGTAATTCAAAATGTTCAGATCTGATTTTTACAGTTATGCAGAGATTTCCAGCAAGCTAAAATGTCATATCTAGGTCAAATAAGAGATGCCCAAGTGGCAAAAAATTGTGAAAATGAATATTTTACAATTCTAAATAATTTTGACCATATAGAATTTGATTTTAGGCTCTAATTATTTGTGTTTTGTTTGTTGTAATAAAATTGCAGAAAAATAAGGGTTTAGAGATCAAACCCTAGGCCCAAGGCCTTGAAGATCCCACCATTGAAAATTGATGAAACTTTGGGATTACCTTACTGCTCACTAGATATGAATTTTGAGACCTTAATCCGACAAAACTGCCAAGTATTTAGCCTTAAATATTCAGATTAGGGTTTCAGGTCAATTTTGGGGCAAAAGAGACCAAAATTTGGAAAACTAGGACAAGGGAAGGGAATTTGCGGGGATAAGTGGGCTAGGATAATAGATCGGGCCACAAGGAGGATGGAAATGGCTAAGAAGGGCCAACGCTTTACCCAGATAGACTAGTGTTTGGGAAAATAAGGTTATGGGGATAGGCCTAAGGCCTAAGAGCACCGAAAATGCGACATAGAGGGAGGAAGGGATGACGTAGAGGCCAAGAGAGGGAGACTTTGGGCCCGGAGGAGGTAGATCTGGCCCCGAGAAAGCCAAAAACTGAAAATCCTTGTTCTGAATTTTTTTTATACTTTAACGCTTTGATTTTCTGAAAATTTTGTCGTGGGAAACCTGCAAAAAAATCCAAGAGACTAGATCTTACCCTCTAAGGGCCTAGATTTAGCTCTTCTTCTACTTAACTCGATCTAATCTGCAAAAATAAAAGTTGAAAGACCCAAACCCAAATATATATAAAATAAATCTAAAACTCCAACGCAAGTTAGAAAAAATAAATTACAACTACAATTTACAATTTGATTTACAAAAATATACATGGTTTTTGAAATATATTTTGAGATAATTTTTTTTTTCAATATTTTTTACTTGAAAGAATGACTAAAATGCTTTAGAAAAATTAATGATTCACCATAGCCCAAATAAAGATTAAATCCATCATATAAAAATTAGAGATTCAAGCAACAATGATTCTTACCCAAGTCTATGAACTTGGAGGCCAAGGACTGAAGTACCTTTAAACACTATGTATTTATCTCAAAAAATAATATGTTAGATCACACGGAGAATCAAACCACCTAAAATTAGCCAAAAACTATCAATAACATGATTTTATCTCCATGTAATGAAAAAATAGATCTTACGAATATTTAACATAGCGTAGAGATGCTCATAGTCAACACATACCACAAATCAATAAGCAAGAACACCTTGAATTGCACCCGAAAGTCTTTTATTATGATAGAAAAAATAGTTCTCAACGGGACAATAGTTTACACAATGCTTCAACAACAATTCTAACGAAAGATCAATATGACTAGAGACTCAAATGACTTTCTAATTTATAGATAAATCCTCTAAATGAAAAAATAACTGCTAGTTTCTTTGATCATTGTCAAAATAATCTTGGTCGTTGATAAATACTTCAAGATCTTTTAATCTTGGCCCTTGATTTCTTATTTTTGAAGAATTTTCGAATTTATCTTTTAATTCCATTTGAATTAGTTCAAAATTAATTATTTAGAGCCAATTTCCTCAAAAAATTGACTTTGACTTAACCATCAAGATCCAAGGGTCCAAATTTTCTTGAAAAATACAATATTGCCTTGGTGGAGGATATTTAAAAATTGATTCTTTCAAAACCCACAATTTTTTCCATTTGAAGAATTTATTTTCCTAACATTTTGATTTTGACTCTAATAATTAATTAATTTTTTGGCTTAAGATTTTATTTTATTTTGCCATAAAAACTAATTAATTTACACATGAGGGGTTTAATTTTTTTTCCAACCCTCTAATATATATGATTTTTCTTTTACAAGACTCAAAGAGGGAATACACATTTGTTTTAAACCCTTAAGACACATAACTCACCTGCGATTTGATATGATCTAGTAGACCATGTGGTTTGTAATAAAATAATTTAGCCAATTAACTTAAATGATTCCCAAACCACTTTTATATTAGACTCTACTAAAACACTAGGACTTATCTAATAATTCGACAATAAATTTCACCTTAGCTTTGGGGGTTTAAGCTGCAGGGAAAAAACTCTTCAGATTAGTTGTGTCAAAAAACACAGGTAATCAGTGAGGTTAAAAAACCTCCTAGGATGGAATTCATCATCAAATTATAGGGTTGTCTAGGTTATTACATAGGCTCATGGTTTTACTAAGATTATTTACAACATATGACTTGCATAATGGGATGACCATGACACATTAATTGCTTATATGTGATCCGATCCTTGTTGAAAAAATGGGTACTTCCGCTTCCTTGGAACTTTGACAAATCCAGTGCAACAAGACCCAAGAGCAAAAAGAACATAATGGAAGGGGTCATGGACATTGATGGAAGGGATAAAAAAGGAGACTTGAATCTCAAAATATTAACACCCATATGCTCTCATGGCTTGTACAAGTTCCCTCTTCCTTGTAATTTCTTCTTGGATAGTGTTGGGTCCCTATAATACTAGTGATTACCCCATTACTATTGTAGTTATACCCCTTATTAATATTGTTGTGCCCCTATTGTCCCCATCTTGTTATTACTATGCCCCATAAAATCCCTCTATTGTTATTTTTGTGGCTTTATATTATTATTGTTAGGTCGGCTGGGTTATATTGTGACTCCTCAGACTCCTATATATAGAAATGAGGTTTTGTCATTTGAATCATCCAAGAAATTGTTCATTTTGTAATTAAAAGGAGGTTGCCCCTCGAAGAGGCTGAATTCTAAGGCGTTGATCTTCTTTCTATATTTTCTTGAGCTGGTTTCATAACATTTGGTATCAGAGTTTGGATTCTAGGGTTTCGCTGCTCCAAACAGGTCATCATGGAATTTTCGCTATAAATTTTTTTCTACAACGTTTCAGAAGCTAAACAAAAAACGCATTTGAGAAGACATCACACTGAATCTTAGGTCTGAATTTCAGAGCTTTCTGCACTACATTTTTGGAGATATGAACTGAGGAAGTTGCTCCTTTTGCAGAATCTTGAATTACATTCAAAACAGGTGACCTGGCAATCGTCATAACTCTCTCTGAGAATCAGATTGAAATTTCATAAGAAGGTACAGAAATTAGATGAACTGTAGTTTTGTGTATATATTTTTTAGATCCAAAGGTCAAAACAGGGACACGTGGCATGTCGTACAATTTCGCTCTACTGAATTAGTCTATAATCAGGTCACTGTGAGCGATTTGGGATAACTATTCATTGGAGAATCCAATTGGGGTCAGACTGGTGGCATTGGAAAGAGGACATAGAGGGCTACGACAAGTTGCAATTTCAGAATTAGATGATCTGAAATTATAGAGATACATCAGAGGCAATATCGAGCTCCTACAAAGTGAAAAAAGGTGTGTATATTTTTTTAAATGTTTTCTTAAGCTTGGTTTGAAAAATTATTTGGAAGGAATTCAAAGGGCTCCCTGAAAGCTCTAGCATGACTCATGAAGAAGAGGAAGAAATGCAACATGATTTATCAAAATCACAAGACCAAGTGCAACAAGTGTCACTTGCAAAAAAAGGAACAGAATCTAAGATGGATTGTTTAAAGAAAGGTGTAGAAGCTAAGATGAATGACGTGGAAGATAAGATGGATGATTTGAAGATAGATTTGAAGACAGACATGGAAGAATTGAAGATAAATATGAATAAGTTGCTACAAGAAAGGGTCACTAAGGGTGAAAAGGTAATAAAGGAAACTCATGATGAGAACAAAATAAATGTTAATCATGATTCCATAGACTCTAATGTTGGATCAAAGACCCACCATATTCCAAAAATCGATATGAGAAAGTTTGATGGCAAGGATCCTGTAACATGGATATTATAGATGGAGCAATTTTTCGATCTCAATAATGTGCAAAACACAAAAAAGGTACGTATGGAAACTTTATATTTGGAACCAAATCAGCTTGTATGGTATCAATGGCTTTGATCTCGTAAAAAATTTATCACTTAGGCAATTTTTACGGAAGAATTGATGGCACATTATGAGGATACAAAAAGCAACACTTTTTTAGCCAATTGATAAGTCTCAAA
>APFE030509915.1:175792-205437 GCA_000404065.3 Pinus taeda
AAGTGGAAGAACTTATCTGCTGAAGATTCCACATGGGAGGATGAGAATTTTATACAGAAGTATCCAGAACTACTCAACCGTTGAGAACAACACTTTTTTGAAGGAGAGGGGCATGTTGGGTCATAAAAGAGGAGACTTGAATCTCAAAATCTTAACACCCATATGCTCTCACAGCTTGTACTAGTTCCCTCTTCCTTGTATTTTTTTCTTGGATAGCCTTGTCCTCCATGGACTTCTCAAACTTCTCAAGGAATTTTGCCCTAATAGGCTATCAATTTATTTGGTGTTTTACGTGGCTTTACTTGGTCTCTTATCCCAACCAATTTTTGTTTCAACTTGTTAATACCCCCCTCCTGCATATTTTTGGAAATATTTGCAAATCATTTTGTCATCAATCATATCACAATGAGCCCATGCAAAATCTTTCGTTTTTGGAGGCATGGTGGCTGATAAAATGTTTGAAATTTCCAAAGGAAATAAATATGAAAATAAAAAAAATGCAGCTAAGTAAAATGGAAAACCTAAGATAAATTTGGAAAAAATGAATGGTAGATTTAGCCTACAAATACGCTAAAATTTAAAACTTGAAAATTGAAAATTGGAATTTGAAAAAACAAAAAAAATGAAGAATTAAATACATAGACAACAATGATTTTTTTTTTAAAGTGAAAAGCCTTACCTGGAAATGAAAACTAGCTTCTTAGCCTCCTCTTAAATATGCCAACTCCATTAAACAAATCCAAAGTAGCTCCAAGATGACTAACATGACCCAAACTCTTTGTTGTTACATTGCTCTTGTAAAAACTCAACACTCTCCAAGCTCACAAAAACTCCAAATGAGATGTGCGAGGCATTTGAGAGGAGAGATATGGTTTTATAAGCTTGGAGGGACTATTTTTGGAGGGAAACAATGCTTAGTTAAAAAAAAAAACTCACAAACAACTAAAACCGCCCTCATTGTGTTTCATTAGGGGAATTTTGAGGTCTAAAATGGATTTCCTAAGAAAAATGTACAACCGAAATAAACTTTATAAGAACCAATAGGATTCAAGATGATGATGTCAACCATCGGGGATGATTCACAATTTTTGGAGTAAAAAAATAAAAAGATTAAAAAATAATAAAATAATAAAACTTCATTTTCAACTTATCTCCCTAAGGTTTTACTCAAATTTCGAGCGGGAGTACTTGTTGGATGCAAAATTTAATCCCTCATCCAAAGAGCACCCATGTTGCATACTTTTGATGGACCCTACTACACGAAAAATGAGAAATACATGAAAAGACATGATTGCAATAATGTGTACTCATTGGATTATGAATCAAATTCTGCATCCAATGAGTGTTTCTGCTCGAAATTTGAGTAAACCCATAGGGAGATAAGTTGAAAATACGAGTTGAAAAATAGTTTTATTTTTTCTCTAAAATTTGATGATGTAATCTAATCTTATTTTATTATTTCCACTATTATTTTATAATTTCCTTAGGAGACCCATTTTAGACCTCAAAATTCCCCTAATGTACGACAACACACGTGGGTTTGTTTTATGAATCAATCAGGTTATGATGGTATCGACTAGTTCATATCAGTTTACGTTAGTTTTGTACCAAACTACGGTTTCCCTTGCTCAAAGCTAGGGTCATTGGCTTAGTCAACCTTCAAGTGTAATGAATTGGTTGGTTTGATCAGGTACTAGTTTGACTCAATTGAGTTTTAAAACCATGATTCTATCAAGCTTGTCGGAGTTACAGTTTTTGTAATTCATTGAACCTTGGAGTGAGTTTTCTTTGGTGATACACTCATAGCCATACAATTGGGCACATATATCATTGGTGTATCCTTGGAGCAAAGGACTCAAGGCATCTACGACACATTTAATCTTGTTGTTAAGTTTAAATTTCTAGTTCAATATTAGATTCCTAAATGCCAACATTATCATCGGGTTGAACACATGGAGAATTAGTGTTTTGATCTCCATTCTTGAGTATTAACACATCGTGCAAAGGAAATATTTTCATCTTTTTACCTTGTCTTTGATAAGGGGAATAATATCAATGGTTAACAACCAAACTTCAAGTTTTGAAGTCCTATCAATAAAGTAGAAACAAGCGAGCTTGAACCATAGTCATAGTCATAACTACATCTAGAGTAGGAGTCAGAGCCAATATTCCGTCAACATGATTCGATTTTTGGTCTTAATTCTTAAACCACCATTTAGGAGACGAATTGTAATGTATGTTAGACAATAGTTTGCAATCATCTTCAAACTACCATTTGAGAGTATTTCCAATTAGTAAAAGACATTAAATTCGAGTTAAATTATGAAATGTTTTAGGAATTGTTGAGCCTCAGAGACAAGTTCCATAGTGCTTGGTCATCTTTAAACCACCATTTAGTAGAAGACATCAACTTTTGTTAGCCATTTGGATTGTGGTCTTCCTTAAACCTCCATGTAGTAGAAGACTTACAACTTTTGCTAGACATCAATTTGTGGGTTTCTTTAAACCTCCATTTAGTAGAGCACTTACAACTTTTGCTAGACATCAATTTGTGGACATCCTTAAACCACCATTTAGTAGAAGACATCCATATTTGCTAGCCATTTGGTTTGTGGTCATCCCAAAGTAACAAGTGAATATGAACATGCATCGGAAGTCCAAAAGACCTCTTAGAGGATAAATCCAAAGGTCATCAACAATGTATTTATATGTGTATAATATTAATAAAATGCATTCCATGCTTATCTCAAATTTGTGTGATCTAACACAAATTATTAACAACTAATATATGGTCTTCATTGTCATGGAGATCATGCTGGTTTAGTGAAGTTTTATGAAATATTGCATAGTAAGTTAGGTTGAGGTGTTGCTAAATCCTAAGAAAGTGGATTTACACGCTACTTGTCCCCATGTTCTAGTTCGTCCTCCGAGGAATAAGGGAGCAAACCAAAATAAAAATATTTAAAATTTTTGGATAGTGTTAATGATTAGAATGAGGTAAATTAACAATTGCAAGTGTCGATTAGGGGATCCAATCCTTTGTCAAGGGGTAGAAGTGGAAGACATGGATATTAGGCTTCTTCCTTGAGGGTGGTACTTGAACCTAAAGCCTACTGAAACAAAGATGCTTTATGAAAATGATGTCTTTGATTCATATAGAGATTTGGTTCCCTTTGTAATCTTCTCACCTTTTGACTTACAATAATCACTATGGCTCCTTTAGAAGAGTCACGACAGGTTAAAAAGAAGGGAAAAATTATGGATTGATTATTCTTCAAAGAGCCAGAAATGACAAGTGCATTAATTGTGTAATATTCTTATTATAAGTGTTTGTACTCTTGGAAGTGCTCTATGCACTTATACTTGGATTTTTGGTATTATGCTTTGGACACTTGAAAGATGTGATTTATTTTCACAATGAAATATAAATTGTGATTTTTTTGTTTGGAAAAAATACAAATAAATAAAAATTTTTGAAGATAACAATCACACTAAAATATCATTTTGGGGATTCACTATGTGGAGTATTCAATACTGTCATTTACTATGACCTACCTCCCATGAGCCCTTTTTACTAATGACCAATCTCCCTGAGATTGAATAGTTGTATTCTTCATTTTACTAGTTTCAATCCCACTTTTACACAACTCATGTTCATGAGAATTTGGTTATTACTAAATGATGCTCATGGGAAATGGATCACAATGAATGACTTTGAATATTAAACACTTGAGCATAGAATCTTAAGAAAAGATATTTCAAAACACATTATAGAAACCCCCCACACATTATTATGCCATTTAAAACTTCACCCTGTGATAGTGAATGATGTCACTTAATCTTGAAATATGATATTTCATAGTGTTGCACTAAGGAAGCCTTTGAATATCAATTAAGCCATTAAAAAATCCACTCTATTGTATTTATTGAGTTGTGATCTAGTGGTAAATTTGTGGCAGTTTATCATTGCTGGCCTAGATTTGATTAAATAAGAAATCCTCAAAGTGACATGCCCAAAGTGAAATTCCATTATCTCCAACCAAAACTTGTAGATATATATTTTGATGGTTGGTGGGGTGGGGTAGGATGGGTCGGGGAATAAGTCCCTAATTATGGCCAAAAAAATTGAGGGGATTACAATGTTATAAATAAAAAAAAGAGAAGAAAGAAGAATATAAGGAAAAAAATAAATAAAAAAGACAAACACTTATCTAATTTGACCACATTGCAAAAATTAGGTTACACAGTGTTGTGTCGAATGTCCTATTAATCACTTGAAAGCTATCAATTATGTTTGGGACATTGTTGTCTATTTTAATACAAGACTTCATGGCCATAAGAGTTGGTATATGGGTTCACAAAGATTGATTTATAATTCTAGGAATAATAAATAAATACAAAGAAAAGATTTAGATTTAAGACATATATCATGGTTTTCTTTCGTCTATTAATCCCTAAATTGCCATGGATATTCCAATGGATAGTTCATCAGAACAAATATGATAAAACTATATTTAAAAATCAGAAATCTACACTATTAGGGTTTTATTTCTTTTTAGATCTATGGATATGTAGATTATTGTTAATTGCATATGCATGCAAATTAAAATTATGCAGAAAATAAAGAACAATGGGACAAAACCTTACAAACCATGATTTAACACAAGCTATGACCTAGGAAACCCTTTTAGGAGAAAACCCAATTAGAAGGTCAGGTCACTATGCTCTCTTTCTTTGAATAGAAAATGGTTGCAAGTATAAAGAATCATGGCCTATGGCCCATGGGCTACTATAATGCACAAATCCTCTTTGTGTTCTCTATCTCTTATCCCTCTCATCTATTTTTACTTATCTATGGAACAAATGCACTCAAAAGAAGGGGACCCCTTTTCCTCCTAGTGGTTCGGTTGTAACAAAGCTCGATAGCATGCTAGTGGTTAGGTTTGACTACCTCAACTCTTAACTAGAGTTACAATATGGACTCTTTTAGAGCCTTATTCATCATAATCATGTGGCTAGCCCCTTTTCCATGAATATTGGGCATTGACATGACATCCTCTCAAATTATGGTGGTGAAAACAGGAAGCTCAACTTATGAGTGACAACTTTTGCATATGAAATTTGATTA
Source organism: Pinus taeda (assembly GCA_000404065.3). Lineage (NCBI taxonomy): Eukaryota > Viridiplantae > Streptophyta > Pinopsida > Pinales > Pinaceae > Pinus > Pinus taeda. The sequence goes on from APFE030509915.1 coordinate 180,921, forward strand.
AGACGATTCTTGCATTGTTAGAAAGGTCTCTGTGTGTAGAATATGAAAAAAAGTGCGACACTATTTAGCGACAAAGTTTTACCCCCAAAAAATGTCATTTGATGCCTCAAAATGCTTCCTAAAGGTTTTAGACCCCAATTTGCCAAATTGGGCCCGCCAGTAAAAATGGTCATGTGTGCTAATTCCTCCACTTTTTCCACTCTAAAAGCATCGATATGGATGAAAAACAATATAACGATCCAATATGAATCACACTTCCTCATTTTGGGAGGGTTTTGGTAACCAAAAGATTATATTGAATGAGGTGAGAAAAAATTTCGTCCACCTTCTCTCGGGTGTACCATTTAGCTTTCCCCGGAAGTTATCTATTATGAAACTAGCTCACAAAAAGATAGAAAAGATAGATCAACGCCGTATAATTCAGCGTCTTCAAGGGGGAAACCTCCTTTACATTACACAAATGAACAATTCTTGGATGATCCAAATGACAAAGCCTCCTTTCTCTATATAGGAGTCTAAGGGGTCACAATATAACCCAAGCCGACCTAACCATAATAATATAAGGCCACATAAATAACAATAGTTGGCTTCTAGAGTGCACAATAATAACAATATGGGGAGAATAGGGCCACAACAATGACAATAAGGGATACAATGACAAAAGTAATGGGGTAATCACTAGTATTATAGGGATCTAACATGCCCCTCTCCTTTAAAAAGTGTTGTCTTCAATGCTTGAGTAGTTTTGGATGCTTTTGTAAAAAATTCTCATCCTCCCATGTGGAATCTTCAACGGGTAAGTTCTTCCACTTGATGAGATACTCCGAAATTGATCGATTTTGTAGCTGTCGAGTTCTTGTTTATTTAATTGCTTCAGGTTCTAATATGATCTTTCCTTCTTCGTCAAGTTCTGGAAATATTGTTTGAACTGGGAGCTTGTCACCTATAACCTTCTTTAAGCATGAAACATGGAAAACTGGGTGCACTCAGGAAGTTGTAGGAAGCTCCAATTTGTATGCCATTGTACCTATCTTTTGCAACACCTTGTATGAACCATAATACTTTGGTGATAATTTATTATCCTTCTTAGCTTGCTTGAGCGACATTTGTTTTTATGGTTGTAGCTGTAGGAATACCCAATCACCTACATCAATACTTCTTTCGCTGCGATGTTGATCAGCCTGCTATTTCATTCTATTCCGCGCCAAGGTGAGGTTATCCTTTAAGAGTTGGAGAACTTGTTGTTGATTCTCGATGTGATCTTCCACTGCTTGAACCTTAGAATTTTCTCCTAAATATGATGTGATGGATGGTGGGTGATATCCATCAAGTGCCATAAATGGGGTCATTTTTGTTGAAGTATGGAAGGAAGTGTTATACCACCATTTAGCGAGAGGCAACTGTTTGACCCAATGTGTCTATTTATCAGATACAAAGCAACGAAGATATCCTTCCAAACATTTGTTTACTATCTCATTTTGCCCATCAGATTGAGGATGGTAAGATGAACTATGAGCTAACTAAGTACCAAGACAAGAAAATAATTCTGTCCAAAAATTTCCAGTGAAGATGGGATCTCTGTCGCTTACAATAATCTTTGGGTTTCCATGTAGCTTTTGAATTGTTTCCATAAATGCAGTAGAAACCATACTGGCTTTAAATGGATGAGATAATGCACAAAAGTGTGCATACTTGGTAAGTCTGTTAACTACCACCATGATGACACTCTTCCCTTCGGATTTGAGTAAACCTATGATAAAATCCATTGAAACCTCCTCCCAACGCTGACATGGAATGGATAAAGGTTGTAGTAGACTCGGGGTCTTAATTGTTTCAACTTTATTTTGTTAGCAAACCAAACATTCCGCCACAAACTTTTGAATATCAGATTTAAGGTCATCCCAAAAAAATTCCTTCTTAACCCTGTGGTAAGTCTTTAAAAATCCTGAGTGCCCTCCTAAGGGACAGCCATGCAATTCCATAAGAATCTTTTGTTTGAGTTGGGAATTCTTACATAGGTATAAACGATATTTGTACCATAATGAATCATTTTTCCGGCTAAATGTATCAGATGCACTGGGATCTTGTTGTAACTTTTGAATGAGTGCCCCCACTTCTTCGTCATTCTTCCATTCATCCTTTGCCTCGTTTATCCAATCTGGTTGGATAATAGATATGGCACAAAGCAATGCTTCCACATCCTCATCCTTTCTTGAGAGTGCATTTACCACAACATTTTGCTTCCCTTTTTTGTAGATGATTTCAAAGTCATAACCCAACATCTTTGTGACCCATTTTTGCTGCTCTTTTGAAGATAATTTTTGTTCTAAAAAGTATTTAAGACTATCATGATCCATTTTTACCTTGAAGTGTCTTCCCATTAGGTATGGTTTCCATTTCTTAAGTGCATGTAGTATTGCCAACATTTCCTTCTCGTAAATGGCTTTTTGTAAGTACTTTCCTTTGATTGGACGACCTTTGAAAGAAATGGGTCTTTCTTCTTGCATTAAAACAACATCAATTCCATTTCCTAAGGCATCACATTCCACAACAAAGGTTTTTGTGAAGTCTAGCGTAGCTAAGGTCGGTGATTGGCACATTGTCTCTTTAAGATGTTCAAAGGCCTTCGTTGCTTCTGGAGTCCATAAAAATGAATCTTTCTTCAATAATATTGTTAGAGGTGCTGCTATTCTCTCATAATTCTTAACAAACTTGCGGTAATACCTTGTCAACCTTGGAAATCCTTGCAGATGCTTTATGGATGTGGGGATTTTCCATTCTTTAATGGTTTTAATTTTGCTGGGGTCTACCTTAACACCTTCATGAGATACAATATGACCCAGACATTCCACCTCTTATACTCCAAAGAAACATTTGGAACTTTTTGCATATAATTGTTTCTCCTTCAATAGGTTGAGCACCCTGTCAACGTGTTGAACATGATCCTTCCAAGACTTGCTATAGATTAGTATATCATCAAAAATGCAAACACAAATTTTCTAAGGAGGGTCTGAAAATGAATTCATCAAAACTTTGAAATGTAGAAGGTGCATTGGTAAGGCCAAAAGGCATGACCAAAAATTCATAATGACCCTCATGAGTTCTAAACGCTGTTTTTGGAATGTCTTTAGTCTTCATTATGATTTGATGATATCCTGAACGAGATCCAACTTGGTGAAGTAAATCAATCCATGCAATTCATCCAACAGTTCATCAATGACAGGAATGGGAAATTTATCTTTAATAGTGAGTTTGTTGAGCTCCCTATAATCCGGACACATGCGCCATGATCCATCCTTCTTATGCACCAATACTACTGGAGCAGAGAAAGAAATTTGATTAGGTTGAATTATACCAGCCTTTAGCATTTCTTCAACCATACGTTCAATTTCACTTTTTTGGGCAAAGGGATATCTGTAAGGCTTGATTTTCGGTGGAACACTTCTTGGAATCAAATGAATAGCATGATCCTGATCACGAATGGGTGGGAGACCTTTGGGAGTCTTAAATACCTTGGAATTATTGTCCAAGACTTTTTGGAGATTTGGAGAAATAGATGGTTTTGATGTGGGAACCTCTAGCAAACATAATTGTGCAATTATGCCCCGTTGTTCTTTCTTTAGAAGCTTTGTCATTCCATTAGAGCTGATTATCTTTCCTTGTTTCCCTGCGATACCTCTTAATTCAACTTCCTTTCCTTCCGAATAAAATTTCATGAAAATTTCTTGAAAATTAAAAGCTATTGTACCCAAGGAGTGTAGCCATTGGACTCCTAGTACAACATCATCAACACCCATTGGAATGGAAAGCATTGGGCTATCCAATACATATTCTCCCATGGATAGCTTGATGTTATGGCACTTTCCAGAGCAATTTATGGTTCCTCCACTTGCAACCATCACTTGACACTCTGATGCTGGATATAAGAAGCAATTCAATTCCTTGGCTATCTTATAATGAATAAAATTATGGGTACTTCTCGAATCAATCAACACTATTACCTTTTTCTTCTTGATATGTCCTTCTATCTTGATAGTTTGAAGAGTGATAATTCTAGACAATGTATTACAAGATATGGTTGGATTCATTTCTTCTTTCTCTAGGGTTTGTACTTGGTGTATATCCTCTTCTTTTGGTGTTTCTTGTTCCTTTTCTTTCTCCTCTTCACAATCTATGTAAAATAATTCCTTCTCAGCACACTTATCACCTTCAGTGTATTTGCTATCACAACTATAACAAAGCCCTTTTGCTTTTTTTTCTTCCAATTGTTGGAGTGTCAACCTTGTAGGTTGTGGATGGCTGGGGAAACAACACTTCCATCCTTATAGTTGTGAGTGGTAGGCTTCCTTGTTGCCATAATTTTGGTTTCCATTTTTCTTGCTAACCTGAATGCCTTCTCCAATGAGTCAGGTTCCCAAAGGCGAACCTCATGTTGGATGTTATCCTTTAAAGTCCCTATGAACATATCAATCCTATGCTCCTCTGGAATATTTTTTACCCTTATATTCAATTTTTGGAAGTTCTCAATGTGCTCCCTCATTGAGCCCTTTTGTTTGACGTTTATCATTTGGCTAAAAAAAGTGTTGTTTTTCGTATCCTCATAATGTGCTGTCATTTCTTCCGTAAAAATTGCCCAAGTCACAATTTGTTTACGAGAGCAAAGCCATTGATACCATACAAACTGGTTTGGTTGCAAATATAAAGTTGTAATGCGTACCTTTTGTGTGTTTTGCACATTATGGAGATCAAAAACTTTCTCCATCTGTAGTATCCATATTACGGGATCCTTGCCATCAAACTTCCTCATATCGATCTTTGGAACATGGTGGGTCTTTGTTCCAATGTTAGAGTCTATGAAATCATGATTAACATTTCTTTTGTTCTCATCATGAGTTTCCTCTACAACATTTTCGCCATTAAGAAGCCTTTCTTGTAGCAACTTTGTCAAACCTTCCTTCAATCCTTCAATGTCTTTCTTCAAATCTTCCATGTTGTCATTCTTCAAATCATGATTAACATTCATTTTGTTCTCATTATGAGTTTCCTCTCGTACCTTTTTTCCATTAGGAAGCCTTTCTAGTAACAATGTTTTCATACCATCCATCTTAGCTTCCATCTTAGCTTCCATGCCGTCCATCTTAGCTTCCATGTTATCCATCTTAGTTTCCTCGCCATTCATCTTAGCTTCCATGCCATTTATCTTAGATTCCATGCCATTTATCTTAACTTCTGTTAGCTTTTGTGAGAGTGACATTTGTTGCACTTGGTCTCGTAATTTTGATATATCACGTAGCATTTCTTCCTCTTTTTTATGAGTCATGCTAGAGCTTTTAGGTTGTTTACTAGATGTTTTCATTTTCTTTCTTCGGGGCATCAATTACCGATAATAATTCTTCACTATGCCCTTTGAATTCCTTCAAACTAATTTTTCAAACCAAGCTTATGTAAATATTTTAAAAAATACACACCTTTTTTCACTTTGTAGGCACTCGATATTGAATCTGATGTATCTTTGTAATTTCAGATCTTCCAGTTCTAAAATTGCGATCTGCGGTAACCCTCTGTGTTCTCTTTCCAATGCCACTAGTCTGATCGAATTTAGATTCTCCAAGAAAGAGTTATGCACAATCTCCCAAGATGACCTGATTATATACCTTTTCAGAAGAGCGAATTTGTATGAAGTGCCACATGTCACTGTTTTGACCTTAGGTTTTGAAAAATATACACAAGAAACTACAGTTCGTCCTCTTTCTGTAATTTCTTACGAAATTTCAATCTGATGCTCAAAACAAAAGTTATGACTATTTTCCCTAGGTCACCTGTTTGGAATGTAATTCGGGACTCTGCAAAAAGGCCAACTTCCTTAGATCATATCTCCGCAAATATAGCGCGAAAAGCTCTGAAATGCGGACCCAAGGTTTATAATGATTTCAACCCAAATGGGTTTTTTTTTTAGTGTCTGAAACGTCGCAGAAAAAATGTTATAGTGAAAATTCCACGATGGCTTGTTTGGAGCAACGAAACCCTAGAATCCACAGCTTTGATACCAAATGTTATGAAACTAGCTCAGAAAAAGATAGAAAAGATAGATCAACGCCTTATAATTCAGCCTCTTCGAGGGGGCAACCTCCTTTACATTACACAAATGAACAATTCTTGGATGATACAAATGACAAAACCTCCTTTCTATATATAGGAGTCTAAGGGGTCACAATATAACCCAAGTCGACCTAACCATAATAATATAAGGCCACATAAATAACAATAGTGGGCTTCTGGGGTGCACAATAATAACAATATGGGGACAATATGGCCACAACAATGACACTAAGGGATACAATGACAAAAGTAATGTGGTAATCACTAGTATTATAGGGACCTAACATTATCGTTTCAACGAAAGGTCATGCTACCCCTATCATGTAGTTTTGGACCTCTTATGCAAAACGATATCTTATATCAACTTTGCATGAGTATTTGGTGCCAAATCCTCCACAGAAGGTAGGACATGCTTTTCTTCTTGATCCAGCATGGAAGGATCATAGAGTTTCAGATTCTCTACATTCAAAATTGAGTAAATGCACATGTATGGTGGTGAATTGAGTCGATAGGCATTATCACCCACATTTTCCAGTATCTCAAATGAACATATTGTAGAGCCTTGATTTTCTTTCTAGGACCCTGTAGCCTCTCCTTATTCAATCATAGCCATACTTTGTCTCCCACCTTAAACGACTTCTTTGTTCTGTGTTGATCATGCATGACCTTATATTTTTCCTATGACTTTTGTGGTGTCCCCTATACCTGTATATGGATCTGCCTGATCTTCTCAACATTTCTTTTAGCCCTCAAGGCATCTCTTGTAAGATCCTCCCTTACTTGTCCATCCTACCCATATGCAATATCCAAAAGTGAAGGTTACAAATATCGAAAACAAGTTTCAAATGGGGACTTACTAGTAGAAATGCAGATTTCTCTATTATAAAAGTGTTGTATATGTACTATATTTTCAACCCAGGTCTTCAAATGCTTCTAATTATAACCCCCTAAAGCTGCACCAAAGTCCTATTGATTACTTCTATATGCCCATATGTTTGAGGATGGAATTCTATAGCGCTCTTCAACTTCGTGTCCATCTTCTCTCACAATGCACTAAGAAACCTTATGTCCTTGTATGACGATGCTCCTTGGTATCCCAAAGTGCACCTAGACTTGTCCAAAGAACAAGTTTGTGTTTCTTTCCCATTGATGGTATTTTTACAACCCATTAAAGCAAACATCTTGTTGAACCTATTAACTACCATGAACATGTAGTCATGTCCCTTCCTAGTTGTTGGTAAACCTCCAACAAAGTCCATGAAAATGATTTCCCAAGGATGAGTGGGTACATGTAAGGGACGATATAGATCGTATTTCCTATTACTAGGCTTGCTGGTACAATAAAACATGCATCCTCATATGAACCTAGCTACTCGTTCTTGCATCTTGGGCCAATACACATCCATTTGCAAGTTGGCCATTGTCTTCCCTACACCAAAGTGCTATGCAATCTTGGAGGTGTGAGCTTCTCTAATCAACTACAATTCCTCACCTTAAGGAACACATAGCTTATCTAGCTTGTAGAGTAATCCATCCTGGAGATGGTAGTCGATGGCGTTGTTGCCATCGTGCACATGACTTTGAATCTACAACTGCTGGAACACCTTCTTGAAGTCCTCATCCTATGAATATGCCTCTCTGTATGCACCATGGGTGAATGAAACTGTGTGTATCAAAGTTCCCAAAGCTATGACCTTTGATGTGGGTGGCCTTGAAAGCATGTTGGACAACTTGTTTGTGCTGCCCTTCTTGTACTTGATCACTAAATGAAACTATTGTAGAAACCCCATCCACTTGTAATCCCTGGTCTACTGTAGCATACTCTAGGCGTACAAGTACTGTAGTGGCTAGTGATTTGTGTGGATTATTGTTTCCTTTCCCATTAGATAATGCTTCCACTTCTTCAAAGATTGCATTGGGGCATAAAACTCTTTATCGTAGGTAGGGTAGTTAAGAACTTCCCCGTGAAATACTTCAGAATGATAAAATACAAGCCTTCCTCCCTACATCAAGACCGCTCCCATAGCATACCCACTCACATATGTCTACAATTTGAAGGGATGCTACAAGTTTGTTAATGCTAGAACTTGTTGAATGGAGTTAGAGGAGGAAGGGTTTAGCTAAATTTATAGGTGCAGTAAATTTAGCATGGGGAACCAAAGGTGAGCCAAAGAGGCAGCTTATAATTCATCTCATTATTTTGACTTAGGACAATTTCAATTTTGCTATAGTAAAAAATTGAAGTGATCTCAACCATCCATTGAGATATAATCTCAACCATTCATGGAGATGGTGGGACCAGGTTGAATTTAAAGGAGGAAAAAGGGTGCAAACTTGGCTCATTATGCACTAGACAATTTGTGTGTTCAACTTAGTAGAAAATTGATGTTTAGTTCAATGACTAGGGCTTTAGTTTAGTGCATCTAGGGCAAGAAATATAGGTCAAACAACCTCATAATATTCCAGCCAACATTCATCTTCAGCTAGGCCGATTTTAGTTGTGCAAAGGAGCCATACTCAGGCCATATGAACTTGTACAATTTATGTACAGTGCGCAGATAATGAGGCCGAGAGGGAGGAGAGCGCATATCAACTTTTATTGAGAGATCCACAAAGTGAAGGGGAGCATTCCCTCTTTGTAATAATTTTTTGAATATTGTAAATCACTGAAGAATAATAAGAACACACAAATTTGCAGGTTTTCCCTGGAGTTAAAATTTCTGGGTAAATTTCTAGTGTATTGTTTTTATGGTGTGTCTGCCTTTAGTTTTTCCTCTATGCATGCAAGTTAGGAAACTCAACATAATATTGAATTTAAGTTAAAGTTTAACTTTCAATTATGTTTCTTTAGATATTTAGTGTTTAGGTTCAGGGTTTCAAGAAACTAACATGGTATCAAAGCATTGTCTTTGATTGAAGGCCAACATCATTGTTTCGATCTCAGGAGTAGGTTAAAGGCGTAATAAGAGCACAATTCAATTTAGAGGTTGTGCTAGGATTTCTAGAAATGTGATGTAGGGTTTCTAAGCAGATCGATCTGTAGTATGGCATATTTGTGGCTGAGATTTGATGACAACCTTAATGGGGCCTCAAATTTTTGTTCTTGGAGGGAGAGGATTGGTGTAGTGCTAGAGGAGCAAGGAGCTTGGGAGTTTGTGGATAATCCACTAGCCCAACTAGTAGACCCTCAACAACTGGCTCAACACAACAAGAAAGATGCAAAGGCCAAAATAATTATCCTTGAATGATTTAAGGATCACATCATATCTCACCTATTCGACATGAAGACATCAAAGACTACATGGACAACCATCATATGTTATACTAGGGTTTGTGTAAGGCTAGGAAGCTGGTATTCGAAAACAAACTTAGAGACACTAGGATGGAAAAGTATGAGTCTGTGTTCTCATATCTCATTAGGTTCACCTAAGTGAGGGATGAGCTAGATGGAGTTGAGGATACAGTCTTAGACAAAGGCCTTGTTAGTTTTGCATTGTTGGGTTTTCCCAAGCCATGGGGAAACCTTACAGATGCTATTAATGGTAGAGAAAACCTACCAGGATGGGATAGGTTGTGGAGTGACTGCATCCAAGAGGAGATCTGGAAGCAGACCAAAGTTGGGTTTCACATAAAGACCGAGGAAGAAGAGAATTTTTCCCTAGTTGGAAAAAGGGGCCAGACAAAGGGAAATAAAGGTGCAAGAGGGTCAAATTCCAACTCCATAGGTGAGAAGAAGAACTCATCAAGATAAAGTGCTTCTCTTTCCATCAATTTGGGGAAATGCTCTATGAGCTGTCCAAACATGAAGAAAGGGTCAAAGGAGGACCAAGTGGAAACATCAATAGAGGTGGAGTTCACTTCCCACTTTGAGAGGGAGTTCTCACTCATATATTGCATGGAAAGCTTAGTGGCTAGCAATGTGTAGTATGTTGACAATGGAGCATCTTATCACATGATTGGGAACAAGGGGTATTTCAACTAATTATCTGAAAAGGACATGCAGTTTCATAGAGAGATGGGAGATGATGACATATACCTAATTAAGGGTGTGAGTACTGTCAAGTTTGAGAGGGAGTACGAGAACCCTCTCTACCTCGGAGATGTTCTTTGTGACATCCCCTTTGGGTTAATTCCCCTTGTAAACATTTTCTTGTAATTATGTAACCATAAATTAAAAATGGATGAGATAGGGACATAAATTCCATAGCTTGAGGAGGGAGATTACTTGAGGATTTGGTTATCTTAAATATTAATCATAGGTTGATTGAGTGGTTTTAATGGGTTAGATTATGCCATCAATTAGGAGCTAGATAAAAGTACAAGGGCCATGCTTCCTTGGAGAAAGGCGCAATCAAGAGAGGACACATAATTAAATGGGGATGATAACATTGTTGAGAAGTTAATCCCAAAGAATATAAGAGAAGAGTGGACAGTTGGATTGCAATTCATAAACAAGAAAGAGGGAGAATGTGGGGAATATGTGGCATGACCCTACATGTGAGGAATGTTTATCTCAAAATGTCAGAAGGACGATGCTGGGGAATGAGTGTGGATAGACAAAGTGGTCGCAATGTCGATGGATTGGTCTGTGTAGACCATGAGGGAAAGCAGACAATTAGTTGGTTGCAACAAAATGAAGGGGAGGCTGAGAGGCTCCTGGTGACATTCATTCATTCACAAAGGGAAATATTTAGCATGGGGGAAGAGGAAAATATTTCCTCATGAAGAGGAAGGGAATAGGAGAAAACAAGAAATGTGATAGAGAGGGATAATTTAGAGGAAAAAATAAACTCGCTGAAGAAGCCCAAGGGGGTTTGTTGGTGAAGGATAGAGAGTAGAGTCTTTCCAAGGATTAATGAAGCCACCAAAAGTGGTTTTCCTTGGGACTGAAGAACCCATTGTGAAGTTTGTGGATTGATGAAGCTATTAGCCAAGAGATAGAGACACTCAGGTACTTTGTTGCTAAGGAAATACCAGGTGTGGCTGTGGGTTGGGAACACTGGTTCTTGCATTCTCTGAAGAACTACTTAAAAATGGTGATCTATGTGCTTCCATGGTAGTCTATCCAGCTGAGTAACCTTACCATATTGAGCTCTCCTCCTCTTATGGTTTTCCTAAGGGTTCAGGAATCCAACAAGTGTAGTTTGCTCTAGGAAACCACTCGGAAGTTTTTGGACTAAAGAACCTACAGACTTATCAATAGTTTTTCCAATTGAAGAACCTTCCCATAGTTACATACAAACTCTCCTCCTGTCATTAGGAGTGGCTTGCCTTGTGGACTAAAGAACCTGCTGAATTAATAATAGTTTGTCCATCTATTGAACTTTCCAATGCTATGATGAAACTATCCTTCTAGATTAGAGATGTAATTTCCATGTGCTTACAAAAGAACCTTGCATTGAATTTGACTAAGTAAAGGCCCAACGATATGAGATCGGGGAAAAAATATTGAGAATAATTAAGGGAAGTGTGCCCTTGTGCATTTGATTATGTAATTAGTTGGTGGGTAAGGTGGGTTACGTTGGGAGGCCCTGTCTACGCCGAGAGCATTGTTTTTACTTCATTGAGAAATCCTCCTCAAGCTCTGGAATCTGGCTCAGGGTTGACAACTGCAAGAAAGAATTGGTTGCAGCTTGTCTATGATTGGGTGGAGAGTTGTAGTCCCAATCTCAGTTTCCAGATTTCCTATTATAAGGTACATTAGAAGAATTTTGAGGTCTAAAATGAGCCTCCTGAGAAAAATCTAGAACCAAAATAAACTTTATAAGAACCAATAGGATTCAAGATGATAATTTCAACCATAGGGGACGATTCACCATTTTTGGAGTAAAAAAGTAAAAAGATTAAAAAATAATAAAATAATAAAACTAATTTTTCAACTTATCTCCCTAAGGTTTTACTCAAATTTCGTTGGATGCATAATTTGATTCCTCATCCAAGGAGTACCCATGTTGCATACTCTCGATGGAACCCTACTACACGGAAATGAGAAATACATGAGAAAACGTGATTCGAATCACATTTTTCATGTATTTCTCATTTTCGTGTAGTAGGGTCCATCGAGAGTATGCAACATGGGTACTCCTTGGATGAGGAATCAAATTATGCATCCAACGAGTGTTGCTACTCAAAATTTGAGTAAACCCATAGGGAGATAAGTTGAAAATACGAGTTGAAAAAATAGTTTTTTCTTTTTACCCTTAAAATTTGATGATGTAATCTAATATTATTTTATAATTTCGTTACGAGGTCCATTTTAGACCTCAAAATTCCCCTAATGAGTATTTACTCAAGCTCTTGTGCCTTGTATGTTGTATACATGTTTATTATGTTGGTTAAAATGACAATGCTAAGTTGAGGAATGCGATGTCCTGCATGAATGAGGAACGATGATTTCATGTGTGATTCTTGAGTAAACGAATGAAATCTCGTATGCATTCATGAGACTATTTAGCATTCCATACTATTCCTAAAGGTCATATGAATCTTTGAGTTGTTATGAGCTTGAAATAGGTCTAATCAACTTAAGTGTGAATGAGATGGGTAGATCTCTATTATGTTTGTCATGCTGCTAAAAGAATGGATATCATGCCTTGTTTATGTGTCACAAAAGCTCAAAAGAGATAACTCGTATATATGTATATAAATACGAGTATAACCAAGTCAGACCTGTGTTTAATATGAACATACAAAGATATATACATAAAGTCGATTGAGCCAAGTCAATTCAACTGACCTTATCCAGTTGAGGGAAGTCAACTAGTTTGAGTCACTTCAACTAGTCTTGTCTAGTAGAGGGTGGATTGGGTGGAATCTATTCGACTATCGGTTTCGACTAGTCTTGTGTAGTCGAGGTAAGTTGACTAGTTGGGTTGTCTTCCACTAACCCTGCCTATTCATGCTATGTCAAGAGATGAGTGTATAACCTAAATATGGGAGATAGGTATATCTCTATTATAGTAATTTGAATTCTGATTGAAATGGCTTGGCTATCCAACCCTAATTTCTGAATTATGAGCTCAAGGGAGACAACTCTCTTTATATAAATTCATACATATGTCACATATGACCAAGTCTAGCCAATATTCATGTATAAGCTCAGGAGGGATAGCTTCGGGTATATATATATATATATATATATATAGTTACATGCCGAGTCAACCTGGTATTCAGGAAGTATAAAGTGATGTTATGTATGCTTATACATTACAAAGGAAAAACAATTATAAACTTAGGAGGGCCAATGATCTTGTATGCAAGTCCCACATTTCACACATGTAATCCCTTAAAGAGTTGCACATGGCTGAGGCTAGGCTAAGCTCAGGAAGGATAGCGTGATGATATACTTATATTCATATATGCATGCATAGGCTAGAAGCCCGAGAGTTCTGAGGGTTGGGCTTAAGTTATTAGTCCATAGGACTAAAATATTGAGATCAAGCCCCGAGACCAGAGGTGTATATAGGGTGTATGGGTCCCAATGTAAATCAATTGTGGAGATTAAACTTTGGTTGGATGACAAGGATTCAATAGCAGGCCCCCCACCAGGTCAACAGGGGGGGGGGGGTTTCACATTTAAATAATAGTCAATTGATGGTTAGAACGTATCATGGCTATTGATCAGGGGTAGTAGAACCATGCTCCAAAACTGTGATAACAGACCCACACCCCTATTTTCCGTGCCATGAAGGGGGGGTCTACATTTAGACTCGTCACCATCGTTGGATAGAAGTGGGCCCATAGAGGGGCTGAGACACACACACACATATATGCATGCATGTATGTATGTATTGACATAAAAATTGTTGCATCATGGAAGTATGTGGACCCCAAACTCATAATGTGGAATGCACAATTTTCAAGGGCTGAGAGCCCTTAGTTGGACCCTTGATCACAAATTTGACTAACACTCAAGAGATTGTGTTTCAGCCCTTCCACATATAAAAAGTTTTGAGCGTTATTTCTTCTATTTCAATGTTTACTACCCCTTTCCCAACAATTTTTGTAGAGGCATTATTACCAATAATTAATTTGCCTCCATTCACCTCTTTAAGTTTGATGCACTTACTTTGATTTCCTATCATGTGTGTTGAACATCCACTGTCAATATACCATTTATTTTCTTATATTTGAGCATACAACATGAGGCCATAATTTTCTTTATTTTCTTCTTTTTTCCATATAGTTGTATTTCTAAGGGGACAATCTTCCTTCCCTTGGTTGTGAGATCTGATTAGTCTACTTCTACAGTCCCATGCATTGTGCCCAAAGTTGTAGCATATGTAGCATTCAACATAACTTTGTAGTGGAGTAAAAGAATTCCTTCTTTTAATACCACTTTATTACATACATTTAGAGTTGTTGCTTAAGTAGCTATTCTTCAAAAAATATTTTCTTTCATAATCCCTTCTTGCATATGATCTACAATCAACTGTATTATGACCAAACTTATTGCATGAGCAACAATATCCATAAAATACAAATTTGTACATGGATGAAGGGATAACATTGTTGATTCTATTTTTCTTGCCTCCTTTGCCATATCATGACTGATTCATAGCTGTTGATTTCTTTGCCTCTTCCTTGTATTTTTTGGTACTGTTGATATTGGCTTTCCATCACTATTCTTTGGTATTTGTTCATATCCAAGGCTTGTATTCAACAATGGTGATATATGAGAACTGAGGATATGATTTAATGACTTAGAATTTTTAATGAACTTTGAGCTTCGATTAAGCTGATTTGTGGTATTTTCAAGTTCTTTTCTTAAGAGAACAATTCCTTCTTCCAATTTGCCAGTGTTCTTCCTTTTTTTCAACTGTTTTGACCTAATCTACTTTATCCTTTTGGTTTCTTCTAGTTCAATTTTTAGAAGAATGGCAAAATCTTCAAGATCTACTTTTGCTTCTATTTCTTTAGGATCACTTTGGGCTACGAGTCATATCCATATATGGGTAAATAAGGATGTTGAAATAAAGGTAACCAAACAATGCAAAATTGGATTTGCTATAAATGTTGATTTTATTGATGAAGTAGAATTGGATATAATTCCTCTTGATTCATGTAGAGTGGTGTTTGAAATTCCCTATATTTACATGTGGGATGTAATCTGCATGCAAATTGCAAACCAATACCATCTTATCAAGGATGTAAAATATTTCACCATCAATGCACATAAGGGAAATTCCAAAATTGTGTTGGTAAGTGCCAACCAAGCCAGGAAACTGATTAGTTCTAGCAAGAAGTATGTTTTATTGTTTTTAAGAGAAAATCAATCTATAGAAGAGTCAGTGAGAGAAAATTCATCCTTGGAGGGGTGTATTAAAGAACAAAAACAACACCTGGAAGAGTTGCTACATGCATACATGATGGTGTTCTAGGAGCCCAAAGGGCTATTACTTGAGTGGGAGGTTGAGCATGAGATCTATCTATTTCTAGACTCCCCATTGAAAAACATTGGGTTGTAGAAGAAGCCCATTATAAAATGAAGTGAGGCGAAGAAGAAGTTGCAAAAACTACTGGAATAGGATGTCATTCAACCAAGTACCTCACCATGTGCGTCTCCCATCATATTTGTGTCAATGAAGGTTGGGACTTTCCATGTGTGTATTGATTACATCGAATTATTCAAAATTATTCTCAAGAATAGGTTCCCCATGTCCATAATAGATGATATACTAGATTAATAGCACTAAGCTAAATACTTCACCATCTTGGAATTAAAGTTAGGCTATCACCAAGCTCGAGTCAGAGAAGAGTATTCCTAAAAGACCGCCTTCAAAACCAAGCAAGGATTGGATGAGTGGTTAGTCATGTTGTTTGGCCTATGCAAATCACCAACTAAATTTAAGAGTTTAATGAATGATACACTATGCATTTTTATAGATTCATTTATTATTGTCTATTTGGATGATATACTAGTATATAATGCTACCTGGGAAGGGAACATATCACATTTGATGTAGTTTCTAGAGACATTAAAGAAACACCAACTGTTGGAAAATCTCAAGAAGTGTGAGTTTGTATAGTAGTGTTTGGTGTATCTAGGATATTTGATAGGTGGAGAATTGAAGATAGATCCTTTCAAGATGGAGGCCATCATGAAGTAGCTAGTGGCCACTAATGTTTATAGGGTAAAGAGTTTCATTGGGGTAGCACAATACCTAAGGAAATTCATAGCTTCATTTTCAGTAATAACAACACCACTCCATGCCATAACAAGAAGAGGCACGAGTTTCCAATGGGGAAAGGGTTAGTCGAGGGCCTTTAAGGAGTTAAAGACGAAGATTAGTCAAGCACTAGTTTTGGCATTACTAAACTTTCAATAGCCCTTCGAAGTTGTTATCATGAGAAAATCGTACACTCATATGTATGCATTAGAAGACACTCAAAGCCAGTGATTACTACATACAAATGTGACATTTTCAACTGGAAGCGCCATGAAGACTAAAAATCAAAATATTTCCTAAGGTTCAAGTTAAAAAATTGAACTTCATGGGTGCACCATTACTGGAAATTAACAGTCGTGCGACTATTTCTTCGATAGCCACATGTTCGCGAAAAATCCAGTCAACACCTTAGGCCACAAACTTTCTTGAGAAACACTCCAAATCTTGACATGATGGGATGACAAATTTGAGCCTTGAGCCCCAAGAAGCCTTAAAGGAAAGGAATTGATAGCTCTTATCTCATTTATGAGGTTAACCGCCACATTGATGAGCTAAGGGGAGGAGTGTCCAAGAAACTCTATAAATACAAGTTCAAGAAAAGCTAAAAAAAAAGAAGCAAAGCATTGTTATGCTACCAAAATTTCTCCTGAGCAATCAAACATTTCATTGAGAAGATGATTTCACCATTGAGAGAGTCTTCATACTTCTTTGAGAGAGAGGTGAAGCTTGTAAGGAGATTGAGGAAAAAAATTCCTTGTTGAGGATTTTTGAGCACTATTGCTCAAATAATTCTCTCTAAGTGTCTTTTGTTCATGTATTCTATCTCTTCTACATTCAACAGTCAATAAGGATAATCATTTTCCATTACTTTGTTGATGTGTTTGCTTCATTAAGCATTGTTCATGTGTTTGCTTCATAGTTTTTAATTTATGTTTATGTATTCATTGTTTCTGTTGTTTTCCGTGCTTTATTTATCTATGCTTGTCCACTAACAACAACCAATTGCTTGTACTTTCCTTGTAGATAACAACCAACCCCAAGGAAGGTGTCTTTGGTACTCCATAGCAACAAAAACACCATGGCGACTCCACTAGTTGCCTTTCTTTCATCTCATAGTTGTTTTTGAAGGACCTTTCTCTATGTATTTCCACTCCATTGTGCCTCTGTTAGCTCCCTAGAATTTTTGCAGGCCCTCTTGGAATTTTTTTCAGCTAAGAAAGTTACCTTCTTAATTTTTCCCGCCGGTTGCATGATTTTTATCATGGACAAACACACAATTCGCATGTCTATGGAGAGGAAAACTTGTGCGGTTTACAAAGAGCACAAAAAATCAATGCAGTTTTTATTTCCTATGTGATAGGTAGCCTTTAGTGAATTTCCTTCACCTCTGCATATTTTTTCTAGTTAGTTTAGATTGTTTAATTTCTTTACTAATCATTATTAGTAGGGTAATTACTTAGTCTTTACTTTAAAAAATTGCATTTCACACATAGCTTAATTAAAGGGAAAAGTAAGTGGCCATAATCCACACATCGTTTTCAATTTGTATTGCTATTTTTCACAAGTCACATAGCTTAATTAGCAAAGGATTAAGAGGCCCATTATCCACACATATTTTTTGCTAACCAAAGCATTTTTATTTGATTAGTTTTGGGACTAGGACCAAGTGTTATTAAAGAAAGGGAGTAGTCTCTACTTCCCTTGTGTTTTTCAGACGATCCTGAGCTTGCATTTGAAATCTTTCTTAAAGCACTTGGTTTTTCCATCTTCCACTGTCCACATATTATTTGTTTTCATGCAATGAACAATCACAACTTAGTGTAAGTAGGGAATATTGTAAAGGATCATCACATATCCACATCTTTACACACTTTGTATGTTCATTTTGCCACTTTCACACACATTGCACTCCACACACTAAGCTTCTCCAAGATTTGTACAAAGGACATCCAATTTCAGGAGCTTTTGTAGTTATTTTATTTTAGCTTACATTTTCACACCATAAGTGAAGAAAGACTCCTAAAAGAAACCGTAACTTGAACAAACTAAATTTCCCCACAGGGGCCATAAAATATTTTTTAGTTCGGGTTATGACCATAACATGTAAGCATCCCATAAGCCTCCATGGTCATATCACATTTTTGAAACATAATAGTTGACTTTAGGGTGCTTCAAATGCTTCATCATCCCATGGAAAAGACTGCCTGAGCATGTCAAAGACCTAATTCAGATGGGGTTCCACTTAGGTCCCAATATGTGCGGTACTATATGGGGCTACCTGACCTGTATAGTGCTCGATACTGGTGACTAATTACCAAGAAGCTAAAGACTCAACTACTCCCATGGGACGAAGATATCTTAGCAGCGAATTTTAGGGCATATTTCCCTATAGGTGGTTCTGTGGGAAGCACTGAAGCCTCATTCATTACCTTGGTTAATTCTTTTGGTTGCTGGAAGCGTCGCTAATTCTTTCAAGTTGTAGCCCCATAACTTTGCAAGGCCCAGTTACTTTGAGAGTGGAAAGGAGGAATAGGTCTTCATAGGATCTTTTATTATCACAAAACAAGCAAAAACTATTTTTCTTGTTTGATTGATCAAATAACATAACTTAAAGGGAAAATAACCATTTATTTTTCGCTTTGTTTTATGTATGTGATTTATTTTATTTGATAAATATCCCCTCCCTTCACCATAAGAAGTGACACACACTCCATGTGACACCATAGGGGACCCCACAGTTCCCCATCGCTCTAGGCACTTCCGAAACCTCCCCCCATTATCGAGAGGTGTGCCAGGTTTCTCACCATTCAGGGGTAGAAGACATCATGCAACCACTGTTATAGGATCATCCTTTATCGATGTAACATTGATTGGGACCCCTCCCCCTCAAAGCACTCGTTTCATCGCCCCTCGTAGGAGTCCACACGCTACCCCTCAGGAGAGTCCACATGCCACCCCTAAAGAGAGTCCAAGCAGTTCCCACTAGGGTAACCCCTCTCACACTTCACCGCAAGGAACTCCCTTACACATTGCTGTTCAAAATCATATATCGATGGAGAACAACACCAAAATCTCATTTTGAGCTTCCTTAAATCTCCCAGATTTGAGAAAGTTAGCTAACAACCCCATTGCACATGGTCAGAATTGGCCACCCATGCCAACCAGGTTACCTTCGGATATACCAAAATTCAAAGGGAAACAATAGGAAGATCCATGAAATCATGTTATGACCTTTCATCTTTGGTGCTCATCCAACAACATTACAAATGACTCTGTTCACCTACTATTGTTTCAATGCACTCTCACAGGGCCTGCAATGAATTGGTACATAGGTGAGGACTCTAGTTCCCATGCAACCTTTGACTCTTTGGCCAAGTCATTTCTCACATTCTTCCAGCTCCAAATTTGCCAAGACTTATGATTGGATCTACTCACCCATTTCCAGAAAATTTCAGCCACTCACATCTCGGACTATGTACATGAAGTGGAAACGTAGTAGCCTGTGCAAGGTACACATAGACAACGACCTTCTCCTCAACTTATTTTGGAGATCTCTTACTTCAAAAATATCAAAAGATGTGGCTTCCGCATTCTCGCAAAATGAGGAATAGGTTATCAATAAAGCTCAACAATTTGAGCTCATTTACACACAGTCCAGATGCCTCTACCATGTCCTCCCAGATGCACCTCGCCTACAATATTTTAGACCAGAGCTACCAGAAGCATCTAGTGCCATAGATGGGTTAATCAAAACCATAACCCAAAATCAACGTGGAAACACTTTCCAGCAATTTGGATATGTGTACAGTGGCCAAACCACTTACAAACCATATGGTACCACACCTGCAATGTGACCATCATCCAACACAAGATATTATCCCAATCAAGCTGCACCCACGCAAAACCCTCCCATTCAGGGTGGCCAATAACCTCCCATACAGGGTGGTCAATACCCTCCTACATAAGGAGGTTAGTACCCTCCTAGGGCCATAGGGGTGGGTTCCACCTCCCAAAGAACTTATGCCAACCCAGGACAAGGGAACCCCTACTTCCCTTTTGTAACATCCTAATAGAATAACCCACCAACACAACCTAATGCTGGACTAAATTTCATGCAACCTTCTTTCTCACAACAATAGTAGTCATTTGAACAACAACAATCATTTGAACAAGTGAATACGAAAAATCCACGTAATGCCACTAAGAAGAAAGGAAAGAACAAGAAGAAAGGGGAACCTTGACAGGGGGGAAACAACCAACAACAACCTCTACAGGCACCGGCTAGGGGCACTCCCCCTAAGCATAACCAAAACCAAGGCTAGACCAATAACAACCCACAAAAACAAAACAAGAACCCTAGTCTACAAACTAACCATGCGTGTGCTATTTGTGGGGAATATGGCCATTATACCCACCATTTCCCTCAACTCCTTGAGTTGAAGAGGATAAAAGATACTAAGGGGCAAGGGGAGTAAAAGCAACGACCTACAGTAATGAAAAATCCCTTCCGCCACCAAGGAGTGGTAAATAATCAACATGAACACTCCCAACAATAATATTTGAATCCTCCTTGAGGAAATTCCCAAAATACCACCAATCATGACATTTACATGGCAGGGGAAGATGTTCTCCTGCAAACATGAAACCGAGATTATAGAACTCCGTTGGAAACCAACCCTTCCATCACAACCACCGTGACAGTTGCAACACCTTTGATGATACCTCGAACCCTGGTAGAGACCATTCCACGAATGGTCAAAGGCCCTCTACGTCGAGCAAGACATAACTGAAATGTTGCTCATAGCTTTAACATAGTAGTTGACCTAGCTCAATCCCCATTAGATATGTCAATATTGGAAGTATTACAAACATGCCCAACTCAATAGAAATCCCTCCTTTCCACGTTAAGCACAATCGACCCAATCGATTCTCGTTTGATGTCTTTCGATTTGGATAATGCTACTCCGTGCCTTCCATCGATATTCACCTTCCAAATTCCAGTGATCATTCGCAACATTAACAACCATCGCTGCATTGTTGATGAGGGAGCATCCACATGTATCATGTCCAAAATAGTTTGGCATAAAATGGGATCCTTGAGCTCAAAGCATCACCCATCACGCTTAGAGCATACAATGGGTGCCCTTCCACCCTCATTGGCCTTTTCTAGGACATTCAGGTCGAGCTCGCTAGCATAATTGTGCTCATAGACATAAAAATCTTGAATTCCTAGTTGGATTACAATATCCTTCTTGGTCATGTATGCTATGATTGTAGTAACATCTTCAGTATTTCAAATCATGATGTTTCCTCATGATGAGAAAATCATTACAATTAACCAACTCACGTACTATTCGAAAAATACATCAACCACCCCTGATGGTGTTTTACCTTTCATAGGATCCACCCCAAAATTTATCACTACTTTTATTAAATCAGGTCCAATGTTGTTCAAGCCATCATCACTCCTTGGTACATACCTTGGAGACCCACCTTTGATAGAGGCTGCCCCTGTAGCCCTGGTGTGCATGATGAGTTCATCAAACACCCTTAAAACTCAGGAAATAATTCCAGACACCCACCGTGCTGCAATTACTGACCCTACGTTCCTACCCTACGCTATCACTCAGACACCCTTCTTATACCCCCCAACCTGGTTTTTTCTTGCACCAAGTCATGGAAACACTCACATTGCCGAATATGGCTTTTGTGATACCTGTATGGTATCTAGCCCCACAGACCATGTCAAGAAACTCAAGTGTTACCTCGACGAGCATCATTCATGTAGCCACCCCTCAAGAAACCACCCCAAAATGAGTTACACCTTCATCGACACCAATAGGTGCCAACAAGAGGGATAAGAAAAAATGGAAGAAGGTGGAAGCCTCCAACACTTCCTCATCTAGGGTACCACCACCTTGTGCATTGTGTGAAGTATTAGGGAACCCTACCAACCTGTGCCCCAAATTATAGGAGTTGAAATCTCTCCTTCATGCCCCAAAAACACTAATGGCTCCACCTCCACCTTCTGGATAAAATGTCACACCAACACATAATAATGCATTTCACACCAACCATTCATGTTCCATATGCGCAGAGTAGTGACTTTACACTCATCATTGCCCCAAAATACCTCATTATCGAGATGCATTGGGTGCAATCGCTCAAGCCAATATTATGACACCATCACTTCCCACCATGCCACTGCTGGATGATGGGTCCAAAACCATTTTTTGCGTATTCAAGGAAGAAGCACGGTGCATTTTTCATCCATGCGCCCATTTTCATCCTACCCTCACCCGTGGTCAGTATCTATAAGAATGGCAAGTTAGCCTTGGGAAATATTGTGAAAACCTTCCCACCCATGTGCCCTATGCAACAGACCTGGCCACTTGATTAATTAATGCCAACAATTGGGCAATATTAGAGATGCCTTCCTCTTGTTGGTCCATATTCCTCTAGCTACTCACTCAAATCATCTTAGACACTCATGCAATCGTTGTCACATTTTATCCCAAGTGCATCATACGTGGAACTGTCAATACCTTCCACGTTTTTGAGTAGAAAGAGCAGCCTTGTGACAAACTAACATTGGGGGCGCAAATCATTCTACCATCACCAATACTAATATCCAGAGGTGGCCTACACCCTTGAATGCCCCACCTCATGACATCAACTATGCATCATAATCTTGAACTATGGGAAACTTTCGATATCCACACCATTTACTACGTTAGCATAGATCCTGCATCATTTGCAATTCACCTGTGCAATATCTGTCCCAACAACTTGCATAGTTCTGAGACATGTCCTATGCCACTAACATTTGGACAACTCAGAATATGACACCCACCAATTCACCAAATCCTTGTACACCATCCTCTCATATAGGAAGATGCATTAGGTCGTATTACTCCAATGTTATCTTGGGAATGTTCTCCCACTCATCATCCATCTACCATTATGAATATTCTCCCACCACTTGGTGCTGATCACACGAAACATCACATACGATTCATTTCCTCGACTGTTGGAACCCTGTTTCATGTCTTGTGCTCAACATTTCTTGGTGTCGAGACTACTAAACCCACCACAAATTTGGTACCACCACCGATTGTGTAGACTCATCCAATATGCACATTTTCAACATCATTGGGTTTTATGACAACAACCACTGAATCATTCCCTTGTTTGTCAACTAATACAACTAGGTCCCAATACAATCCTCACGACCTCGCATAACCCATTACACCATTAGATAATATTTTTCTCTCAGATGAAGATATTCTAGAGGCCATGACATAACCAAAATTTCTATGGGATGCTATGGATCACCGTTCTTTCTTTCTACCCGCGAAATCATTTTCACCTATTGGTGCACCAAGCCATGATATTTGCACAATAGAAATAAAGCACTTCCTAGCAACAAGACTGATAGATTGGTTCAAAAATCCCATCTCTGCACTAGATGCATTTGAGGAAGGTAATATGTATATTATCTCACCTACAGTCAAGGTAGATATTTCCACCAAGCCTAGCTTAGTCGAAGAAATCTTGTTAGGGAAACATGCTCCCAAGACAAGGCGAACTTGTACAAAGCCCCTTTTCAAGAATATAGGGACATATTTTCATGGGCTTACTAAAAAATGCCAAGAATTAGTCCTACTATCGTGGAGCACCACATTGACACATGCCCTGATGCTTACCCTATTAGGTAAAAGAAACGTCAACTTCATCCCTATAAAGCAGAAGCGATCAAATAAGAAATCGATAAGTTTCACAAAGTTGGTTTCATCTCCCTATCACTTACTCCTCTTGGGTTTCTAACCATGTACCCTTCATGAAGAAACATGGCACCATCCAATTTTGTAATAATTTTAGAGATCTAAACAAAGCATGTCCTAAAGAAAATTACCCTACACCCTTCATTGACCAAGTCATTGATACATTTGTCGGTCATGAAGCCTTATCCTTTGTGGATAGCTTCTAAGGGTATAACCAGATTCAAATATGCCATATTGATCTGTACAAAACAACCTTTACCACCCCTTGGGGCACATTCGCCTATCAAGTAATGCCTTGTTGAAGAGGGAGTCCATACAGGTTGCTTGACTTCAATTTGAATTTGTGGAAAACCTGTGATCAGTTATGAAACCAACGTTTCAGACTAACTTGGTGAGTCCATCATCAGGGCAATGAGATAGTATTTGAGAAGAGAGAATGAATTTCAGAACCCTATTAATAGTTGA
>APFE030509923.1:0-11378 GCA_000404065.3 Pinus taeda
AGGCTACAGTAGACTAGGCTAGAGTAGGCTAGAGTAGGTTAGGCTAGGCTAGGCTAAAGTAGGCTAGACTAGGCTAATGTAGGTTAGGCTAGACTAGACTAGGCTAGGCTAGGCTAGGCTATGTTAGGCAAGGCTAGGCAAGGGTAGGAAAGGCTAGAGTACGGTAGGTTAGGCTAGGTTAGACTAGGCAAGAGTAGCTTCGGCAAGATTAAGTTAGGCTAGGTTAGGCTGGGCTAAGATTGTTTAGTCTAGGCTAACATTGTTTAGTAGGCTAAGCTAAAATTGTTTAATCTAGGCTGGAGTAGGTAAGGCTAGGTTAGGCTAGAATAGGCTAGGATAGGCTAGGATAAAGTAGTTTAGGCTAGAGTAAAGTAGGACAGGTTAGGCCAAGTTAGGGTAGGTTAGGTTAGGCTAGAGTAGGCTAGAGTAAGCTAGGCTAGAGTGGGTTAGGCTATGCTTGAGTAGGCTAGACTAGGCTAGTTTAGTCTAGGATAGAGTATGTTAGGCTACGATAGAGTGGGTTAGGCTAGGTTAAGCTAGGGTAGAGTAGTTTAGGCTAGCTAGAGTAGGTTAGGTTAGTTTAGGTTAGACTAGGCTAGACTAGGTTACCCTAGGGTATAATAGGCGGTTTAATCTGGTAGAGTCGGCTAGGCTAGGCTAGAGTAGGCCAGAGTAGGCTAGGCTAGAGTAGGATAAGCTAGGATAGAGTAGGCTAGGCTTTTCTATGCTATATTAAAGTAGAGTAGGCTATGCTAGAGTAGGCCAGAGTAGGCTAGGCTAGAGTAGGATAAACTAGGATAGAGTAGGCTAGGCTTGTCTATGCTATATTAAGGTAGAGTAGGCCATGCTAGAGTAGGCCAGAGTAGCTTGGAGTAGGCAAGACTAGGGTAGAGTGGGCTAGAGTAGGTAAGACTGCTGGGTGCACTAGAGTAGGCTAGAGTAGGAAAGGCTAACGTAGGATAGACTAGAGTATGCTAGGCTAAGATAGGCTTGGCTAGGGTAGGGTAGGCAAGGCTAGGTTGAGCTAGGTTAGACTAGGTTAGGCTACACTGGATTAGGCTAGGCTAGGCCATATTAGGCTAGGCTCTATGCTAGTCTATGCTAGAGTAGGCTAGGCTAGGCTAGTGTAGGCAAGGATAGAGTAGGCTAGGCTAAGCTAGAGTAGTTTAGGCTAGGCTAGAGTAGACTAGGCTAGAGTAGGCTAGGATAGACTAGATGATGCTAAATTAGGCTACGATGGGCTAGAGTAGCCCAGGTTAGACAAGACTAGGCTAGGCTAGGCTAGGCAAGGCTAAGCAAGGATAGAGTAGGCTAGGGTAGGCTAGGTTAGGCTAGGTTAGGCTAGGTAAGCCTAGAGTAGGTTAGGGACCTCTAGTTTAGACTAGGTTATGCTAGGAAAGAGTAGGTTTTGATAGATTAGGTTATGCTAGGTTAGTATAAGCTAGGGTGGGCTAGACAAAAATAGGATAGGCTACACTATAGTAGACTAGGGTAAGCTAGAGTAGACTTGCCTAGGCTAATATACATTAGACTAAGGTAAGTTAGAGTATCCTAGCATGGGCTACTAAAGACTAGGTTAGGCTGGGCAAGGCAAGGCAAGGTTAGGTTACATTAGGCTAGGCTAGGAAAGGTTAGGCTATGTTAAGTTAGGTTAGGTTAGGTTTCGATACATTAGGTTAGGTTAGCTTAGGTTATGCTAGGATAGGGTAGGCTAGGTTAGGTTAGGCTAAGCTAGGTTGGGCTAGGCTAGCTTAGGTTACGTTAGGCTAACATAGGTTAGGTTAGGTTAGGCTAGGTTGAGCTAGGCTAGGCTAGGCTAGAGTAGGCTAAGGTAGGCTATAATTGGCTAGAGTATGGTACGTTAGTTTAGGTAGCTAGGTTAGTCTAGGCTAGAGTAGGTTAGGCTAGGTTAAGCCACACTAAAGTAGGTTAGGCTAGGCTAGCGTAAGCTAGGGTAGGGTAGAGTAGTCTAGGCTAGGCTAGGCTAGAGTAGGGTAGGTTGGAGTAATATAGGCTAGGTTAGGCTAGGAAAGAGTAGGTTAGGCTATGCTAGATTAGGCTAGGCTAGGCTCGACTAGGTTATAGTATGTTAGAGTAGCATAGGGTATAGTAGGCTAGGCTGGGCTAAGGTAGGCTAGTGTAAACAATTCTAGTCTAGTCTAGGGTAGGTTAAGCTAGGTTAGAATAGGTCAGGCTAGGCTAGGCGAAAGTAGGCTAGGGGCTAGGCTAGCGTAGACTAGAGTAGGCTAGGCTAAGCTAGGGTAGTTTAGGCTAGAGTTGGTTATGCTATGGTAGAGTAGGGTAGGCTAGTTTAGGCTAAGCTAGAGTAGGTGAGGCTAGCTTAGGCTAAGTTAGGCTAGGCTAGAGTAAAGTAGGGTAGGTTAGGCTAGTTTATGTAGTTATGGGAGGTTATGAAAAAAGAAAGAAAATTCAACTGAACACAACCACACAAGTAAAACTCAGGATTTATGTGGTAAAACCCTAACAAGGTGTCGAGGAAACATCCAACGGGCAAGGGATGGTAATGGACAACACAACTGTTTCTTGAAGCTTTGACATCCAACTAATTTCTCCACCTATGAAAGTTAAGACATAACCTATAGTAGATCTTATTTTGTCTAAATCACTTGCATAATCAGCATCTACATATCCGCAGACTGATCCTTCACTACCATTAAAGATGATGCAATGGTTACTTGTGCCTCTTAGATATCGAAGCACCCATTTCACTACTCGTCAATATTCCTCACCTGGATTTGCCGTGAACCTGGTGAAAACTCTAATTGCATGTGAAATTTCAGGTCTTGTGGATACCATCGCATACATTAAGTTTCCTACAACATTTTCATATGGTGCATGAGACATATATTGCTTTTCTTCATCTGTTCTAGGTCTCAAAACCAAAGAAAGCTTAAAATGGGAACCTAATGGAACATTAATAGGTTTCACATTCTTCATATAGAAAATTCCAAGTACTTTTCCACATACTTCTGTTATGATAACCAAACCTTACCATTTTTCCTATCTCTATGTATCTCCATGCCTAAGATGTGTTTTACTGCTCCAAGATCCTTCATATCAAACATCCTAGAGAGCTGAGCCTTTAACCTGTTGATCTCTTCCTAGGGTTTGGTGTTGAGGGTGTATGGTTTAGGGTTTAAGGTTTATAACAATTTAATAAATGCTTTTAATAAACACTAAAATAAAATTTACATAACACATTTTAAAATGTTATAAAATGATTAGAGTATAGGATTTAAGATATAGGGTTTATGGTTTAGGGTTTAGGATTGATGGTTTATAACACTTTAGTAGATTATTTTAATAAACACTTATAAAAATTACAAAACCATTGTTAAAATGCTATAAAATGTTGAGGGTTTAGGGTATGGGTTTTAGGGTTTTAAGTATAGGGTTTAGGGTTTAGGGTTAGGGGTCTATGGTTTAGAGTTTAGGGTTTAAGGTTTATAGCATTTTAGTAAATGTTTTTAGTAATCACTTAAATAAAAGTTACAAAACGTTTTTAAAATTGTTATAAATTGTCTAGGGTTTGGGGTCTAGGGTTTAAGCGTTTTTAGTTTAGGCCTTAGGGATTGGGTTTTATAGTTTCGGGTTTATAACACTATAAAATGCGTAGGGTTTAAGTTTTAAGATTTTCTATTTTGGGTTTAGGGTTTCGGGTTTAGGGTTCATGGTTTTGAGTTTATAACACCTTAGTAATTGTTTTAATAAACACTTAAAATAAACGTTACAAAATACTTTTTAAAATTTTATAAAACACTTAGGATTTAGTGTTTAGGGTTAGGGGTTTATGGTTTATGGTTTGGGGTTTGGGGTTTTAGGTTAACGGTTTACGGTTTATGGTTTAGGGTCTAAGGATGAACCACACGAACTTAATGGGGTATCTGCTGCTACATATTACACATAACACATTCATCTTGTTGATCCTCGAGGAGTTATAAAGAAAAATGAATAAAAGGAAATAGGTTTATGGAGAAGGGTGGAAAAAAAAAGGTCGGGGTATCTCATGTGCCACAATTATCTCCCTCTTACACTCACATAGCCAAGTGTGGTCTTCGCTTATTATAGATACTCCTAAAATTCTTAGGGTTTATGGTTTAGGGATTAGGATTTGGGGTTTAGGGTTTATGATTTATGGTTTATAACATTCTAGTAAATTTTTTCAATAAGCACTTAAATAAAAGTTACAAATAGTTTTTAAAATGTTATAAAATTCTTAGGCTTTAGTTTTCAAGGATTACGGTTTATAACACTTCAGTAAATGGTTTTGGTATACACTTAAATAAAAGTTACAAAACACTCCTTAAAATGTTATAAATAGGGTTTAGGTTTTAGGGATTAGGGTTTAAAGTTTATAACACCTTAGTAAATTCTTTTAATAAACATGTAAGAAAAGTTACAAAACAATTTTTAAAATGTTATGAAATGCTTAGCGTTTAGGTTTTAGGTTATAAGGTATTATAACACTTTAGTAAATTGTTTTAATAAACACTTAAATAAAAGTTACAAAATGCTTTCTGAAATGTTATAAAAGGCTTCGGTTTAGCATTTAGGGTGTAGGTTTTTCAGTTTAGGGTTTACACCTTAGTCAATTATTTTCATAAAAAATTAAGTAAAAGTTACAAAACTCCTTTTAGAATGGTATAAAATTCTTAGGGTTTAGGGTTTTGAAGACTTTAGTAAATTCTTATAATAAACACTTAAATAAATTTAAAAAACAATTTTTAAAATGTTATAAATTGCTTACGGTTTAGGGTTAAAAGTCTAGGGATTATAAGACTTTAGTAAATCCTCTTAATAAACACTTAAATAAAAGTTTGAAATTTTTTTAAGATGTTATAAAATGCTTAGGGTTTAGCGTTTATGGTTTGGGGTTTGGTGTTTAGAGTTTAACGTTTAGGGTTTACAACACTTTAGTTAATGATTTTTAATAAACACTTAAATAGAAGTTACAATATGTTTTTTAAAATATTATAAAATTATCGAGGCTTAGCATTTAGAGTTTAAGGTTTAGGGTTTATGGTTTCACGTTTAGAGTTTAGGGTTTGGGGTTTAGGGTTTCTCGTTCATAGTTTAGGTTTGAGGGTTTATAACACTTTAGTGAATTCTTTTAATAAGCACTTAAATAATAATTAAGAAACACCTTTTAAAATGCTATAAAATGCTTAGGCTTTATGGTTTAATGTTCTCGGTATGGGGTTTAGGGTTTAAGGTTTAGGGTTTAGGGTTTGGGGTTTAGATGTTAGGGTTTAGAGTTTATAAGACTTTAGTAAATTATTTTAATAAAAAATTAAATAAAAGATTCAAAATACTTTCTAAAATGTTATAAAATGATTAGAGTTTAGGGTCTAGGGTTTGGGATTTAGGGTTTAGGGTTTAAGGTTTGGGATTTTGGGGTTAGATTTAGGGTTTAATGTTTAGGGTCTACAAAATTTTGGTAAATGCTTTTAATCAACACTTAAATAAAAGTTACAAAACAATTTTTAAAATGTTATGAAATGGTTATGGTTTAGGGTTCAGGGTTTAGGATTTAGGGTTTGGGATTTGGGATTTAGGGTTTAGGGTTCAGGTTTTGAGGTTTAAGGTTTATGTTTTTGAGTTTAGGGTTTATAGTCTTTTGTTTATGGTTTATGGTTTATAACACTTCAGTAAATTCTTTTAATAAACACATAAATAAAAGTTACAAAATTCTTGTTAAATTGTTATAAGAATCGTAGGGTAGCATTTATGTTTTAGTGTTTAGGTATTGGGGTTTTGGATTTAGGGTTTAGGTTTTGGGGTTTAGGTTTTAGGGTGTATAGTTGAAGGATTATAACATTTTAGTAAATTATTTTAATAAACACTTAAATAGAAGTTACAAAACGATTTTAAAAATGTTATAAAATGCCTATGGTTTAGGGTTTAGTTTGTAAGGTTTAGGGTTTAGGGTTCTTTGTTTAGTGTTTAGCGTTTAGGGTTTGGGATTTGGGGTTTAGGGTTTGGGGTTTAGGGTTTAGGGTTTAGGGTTTGGGGTTTAGGGTTTAGGGTTTAGGTTTTATAACAACTTAGTAAATTGTTTAATAAACACTTAAATAAAAGTTACAAAATTATTTTTAATTGATCATAAAATGTTTAGGTTTTAGGGTCTACGGTTTGGGGTTTCGGGTTTTGGGTTTCTGGTTTAGTGTTTAGGGTTTATGGTTTATTTTTAGGGTTTTTAACACTTTAAAAAATTATTTTAATAAACACTTAAATAAAAGTTACAAAACTCTTGTTAAAATTTTATAGAATGCTTACGGTTTCATGTTCAGGGTTATAGCATTTTGTTAAATGCTTATAATAAACACTTAAAAAGATTGCAAAAATGTATTTTAAAAATTATAAAATTATTAGTGTTTAGGGATAGGGTTTATGGTTCGGGTTTGGCATTTATAACACTTTGATAAATTCTTTTAATAAGAACATAAAAGAAGTTACAAAACACTTGTTAAAATGTTATAAAATGCTTAGGATTTAGGGTTTAGGATTTAAAATTCTATAACACCTTAGTAAATAATTTTAATTAACACTTAAAAAAAGTAAGAAAACGCTTGTGAAAATGTTATAAAATACTTAGGGTTTCGAGTTTAGGCTTTAGGGTTTAGCGTTTTGGGTTTAAAATGTTATAAAATGCTTACGGTTTAGTATTTAGGTTTAGGGATTAAAATGTTTATAAAATTGTTTTTATAAACACTTTAAAAAGTTACAAAACACTTTTTAAAATGTTATAAAATGCATAGTGTTTAGGTTTTAGGGTTTAGGGTTTATGGTTTATGTCTTATAAAAATTGAATAAATTCTAATAATAAACACTTAAAAAATGGTTACAAAATACTTTTTAAAATGTTATAAAATCCTCAGGGTTTAGGGATTAAAATGTTATAAAATGATTAGGGTTTAGAGTTTATGGTTTAGGATTTATAAAACTTTACTAAATCCTTTTAATAAACAGTTAGAAAAAAGTTACAAAACACTTACTAAAAGGTTATAAAATTCTTAGGGTTTATGTTTGAGGGACACCTTAGTAAGTTCTTTTATTAAAATTTAAAAAAGGTTACAAAACTCTTCTTAAAATTTTATAAAATTCTTAGTGTGTAGGTTTTAGGGTTTAGGGTTTATAACACTTTAGTAAATGCTTTTAATAAACACTTCAAAAAAGTTACAAAATTATTATTAGAATGTTATAAAATGTTTAGTGCTTAGGGTTTATAACAATTTAGTAAATTCTTTAAATAAACACTTCGAAAAAGTTACAAATGCTTGTTAAAATAGTATAAAATACTTACCGTTTAAGGTTTGGGGTTTAAAATGTTATAAAGTGCTTATGGTTTAGGGTTTAGGGTTTATGTTAGGGGTTTGGTATTAGGGTTTAGGGTTTGTGGTTTATAATGCTTTAATAAATTATTTTAATGAACACTTATAAAAAAGCTCAAAAACAGTTTTTATGGTTTAGCGTTTTTTTTGGTTTATGGATTTGTTAGGATTTTTACATGTTAGAGTTTGGGGATTAAGGTTAAGGGTATAGGGATCAGGGGTTGAGGTTTTATAGAAATTTAGTAAATGGTTTTAGTAAACACTTAAATAAGAGTTACAAAACACTTTTTAAAATGTTATAAAATCATTAGGTTTTAGGGTTTGGGGTTTAAGGCTTAGGGTTTACGGTTTAGGTTTTGGAGTTTAGGGTTTAGAGTTTATAATACCTTAGTAAATCCTCTCAACCTTTAGTCTTTAGGGTTTAGGGTTTATAAGACCTTAGTAAATGATTTTAGGGTTTATCCTTTAGGCTTTAAGCATAAGGTTATAGGATTTGGGGTTTGGAATTTAGGGTTTAGGTTTTATAACACTTTAGTAAATTATTTTAATAGAGACAAATAAAAGTTATTGAACGATTTCTAAAATGTTATAAAATTCTTAGTGTTTAGTGTTTATTGTTTGGGGTTACGGTTTGGGATTTAGGGTTTTGAGTTTATGGTTTAGGTTTTTGGGTTTATGGTTTAGGCTTTATAACAATAATGTTACAAAAAAGATTTTTAAAATATTAGAAAAAAATTAGCTTTTGGGGTTTATGGTTTAGGGTTTATGGTTTATGGTTTGGGGTTTAGGATTTATAACACTTTAGTAAATTCTTTTAATGAAAACTTAAATAAAATTTTAAAATTCTTTTTAAAATGTTATAAAATGATTAGTGTTTAGGTTTTAGGGTTTGGCGGTTTAGGGTTTAGGGTTTCGGGTTTAAGGTTTAAGGTTTATCACTCTTTAGTAAATGCTTTTTCTAAGCACTTAAATAAAAGTTACAGATTTTTTTTTTTAAATGTTATAAAATGATTAAGGTTTAGGGTATAGGGTATGGGGTTTGGGGTTTATAAAAATTTAGAAAATTATTTTAATGAAAAGTTACAAAACACTTTTCAAAATGTTGTAAAATACATAGGATTTAGGTTTTAGGGTTTAGGGTTTAGGTATTTGGATTTAGGGTTTACGGTTCATGTTTTAGGATTTTGGGTTTATAAGGATTTAGTAAATTCTTTTAATAAACTCTTAAATAAAAGTTAAAAAACTCATTTTTAAAATGTTATAAAATGCTTAGGATTTAGAGTTTGCGGTTTAAGGTTTATAAGGGTTTAGTAAATGATTTTAATAAGAACTTAAATAAAAGTTACAAAATACTTTTTAAAATGTTATAAAATGCGTGGAGTTTACTATTTAAGGTTTAGGGTTTATGGTTTCAGGTTTGAGGTTTAGAGTTAAGGGTTTAGTGTTTAGGTTTTATAACACTTTAGTAAATTATTTTAATAAACATTGTAATAAAAGATATGAAATGATTTTTAAAATGTTAATAAATGATTAGGGTTTAGGGTTTACCATTCAGGGTTTGGGGTTTAGGGTTTAGGGTGGTTTATCTTTTAGGTTTTATGGTTTAGAGTTTAGGATTTAGGGTTTATAACACTTTAGTAAATTCTTTTAGTTAGGCTAGTTTAGTCTAGGATAGAGTATGTTAGGCTAGGATAGAGTGGGTCAGGCTAGGTTAAGCTACGCTAGAGTAGTTTAGGCTAGCTAGAGTAGGTTAGGTTAGTTTAGGCTAGACTAGGCTAGACTAGGTTACCCTAGGGTATAATAGGCTAGGGTTTAATATGGTAGAGTGGGCTAGGCTAGGCTAGAGTTGGCCAAACTAGGCTAGGCTAGAGTAGGATAAGCTAGGATAGAGTAGGCTAGGCTTGTCTAGGCTATAGTAAGGTAGAGTAGGCTATGCTAGAGTAGGCTAGAGTAGCTTGGAGTAGGCAAGACTAGGGTAGAGTGGGCTAGAGTAGGTAAGACTGTTAGGCTGCACTAGAGTAGGCTAGAGTAGGAAAGGCTAATGTAGGCTAGACTAGAGTATGCTAGGCTAAGATAGGCTTGGCTACGGTAGCGTAGGCAAGGCTAGGTTAAGCTAGGTTAGACTAGTTTAGGCTACACTGGATTAGGCTAGGCTAGGCCATAATAGGCTAGGCTCTATGCTAGGCTATGCTAGAGTAGGCTAGGCTAGGTTAGTGTAGGCTAGGATAGAGTAGGCTAGGCTAAGCTAGAGTAGTTTAGGCTAGGCTAGAGTAGACTAGGCTAGTGTAGGCTAGGATAGACTAGATGATGCTAAAGTAGGCTAGGATGGGCTAGAGTAGCCTAGGCTAGACTAGACTAGGCTAGGCTAGGCAAGGCAAGGCTAAGTAAGGATAGAGTAGGCTAGGGTAGGCTAGGTTAGGCTAGGTTAAGCTAGGTAAGCCTACAGTAGGTTAGGGTCGTCTAGGTTAGACTAGGAAAGAGTAGGTTTTGATAGATTAGGTAATGCTAGGTTAGTATAAGCTAGGGCGGGCTAGACAAAAATAGGATAGGCTACACTGTAGTAGACTAGGGTAAGCTAGAGTAGACTTGACTAGGCTAATATAGAGTAGACTAAGGTAAGTTAGAGTATCCTAGCATGGGGTACTAAAGACTAGGTTAGGCTGGGCAAGGCAAGGCTAGGTTAGGTTACATTAGGCCAGGCTAGGAAAGGTTAGGCTATGTTAAGTTAGGTTAGGTTAGGTTTCGATACATTAGGCTAGGTTAGGTTAGTTTATGCTAGGATAGTGTAGGCTAGGTTAGGCTAGGCTAGGCTAGGTTGGGCTAGGCTAGCTTAGGTTACGTTAGGCTAACATAGGTTAGGTTAGGTCAGGTTAGGTTGAGCTAGGCTAGGCTAGAGTAGGCTAAGGTAGGCTATAATCAGCTAGAGTATGGCAGGTTAGTTTATGTAGCTAGGTTAGTCTAGGCTAGAGTAGGTTAGGCTAGGTTAAGCCACACTAAAGTAGGTTAGGCTAGGCTAGCGTAAGCTAGGGTAGGGTAGAGTAGTCTAGGCTAGGCTAGGCTAGAGTAAGGTAGGTTGGAGTAATATAGGCTAGGTTAGGCTATCAAAGAGTAGGTTAGGCTATGCTAGATTAGGCTAGGCTAGGCTCGACTAGGTTATAGTATGCTAGAGTAGCATAGGGTATAGTAGGCTAGGCTGGGCTAAGGTAGGCTAGTGTAAACAATTCTAGGCTAGTCTAGGGTTGGTTAAGCTAGGTTAGAATATGTCAGGCTAGGCTAGGCGAAAGTAGGCTAGGGGCTAGGCTAGCGTAGACTAGAGTAGGCTAGGCTAAGCTAGGGTAGTTTAGGCTAGAGCTGGTTATGCTATGGTAGAGTAGGGTAGGCTAGTTTAGGCTAAGCTAGAGTAGGTGAGGCTGGCTTAGGCTAAGTTAGGCTAGGCTAGAGTAGAGTAGGGTAGGTTAGGCTAGTTTATGTAGTTAGGGGAGGTTATGAAACAAGAAAGAAAATTCAACTGAACACAACCACACAAGTAAAACTCAGGATTTATGTGGTAAAACCCTAACAAGGTGTCGAGGAAACATCCAACGGGCAAGGGATGGTAATGGACAACACAATTGTTTCTTGAAGCTTTGACATCCAACTAATTGCTCCACCTATGAAAGTGAAGACATAACCTATAGTAGATCTTATTTTGTCTAAATCACTTGCATAATCAGCATCTACATATCCGCAGACTGATCCTTCGCTACCATTAAAGATGATGCAATGGTTACTTGTGCCTCTTAGATATCGAAGCACCCATTTCACTACTCGTCAATATTCCTCACCTGGATTTGCCGTGAACCTGGTGAAAACTCTAATTGCATGTGAAATTTCAGGTCTTGTGGATACCATCGCATACATTAAGTTTCCTACAACATTTTCATATGGTGCATGAGACATATATTTCTTTTCTTCATCTGTTCTAGGTCTCAAAACCGAAGAAAGCTTAAAATGGGAACCTAATGGAACATTAATAGGTTTCACATT
>APFE030509927.1:0-10382 GCA_000404065.3 Pinus taeda
TATATGGTTCTAGAAGACTGAAACCCCCAAATCCCTATTTTTGTTTTGCCTCATTAAGGGAATGTTTCCTGTTACCTAATGGTATGTTCCTCATTCTTTCCCCATACAAGATTGTGCATTAGAAACATGGGCATGAGATATGAGAGTAGGGTGGGTTGAGAGAGACGAAGATGTCATTCCATAAGCATGAACGTGAGGAAAAATAGGTCAAGGCGAGGTACATGGATGTGAAAGGTTGGATCCAAAAAAAATTCTAAGTGCTTATAAATGGTAAAAACATGTTTCACATAAGGGACCAACATCTGCTGAGACCTAACAGTGTAGGGCTAGTAAGTTTTGACCAACATCCCCATAATTAAAAAAAAAAGATAGGTGCTTTCCTTAATCTAGCTATGGAAGAAAATTTACCTTTAATAAAATTTCAATCATGACTATGGAATCGAAATGGGTTATAGAAAAAACCTCAAGAATAATTTTAAAATCAAGTGGGAGGAGATAAAATGGTATGATAGAAAAACCTTAATAAAACCACCAGATTGAAGTATGATATATATAATATGAATGTGTGGGTGATCCATACAACATATGCCTTGAATCATGACTGTGGAATAGTGATATCATATAGAAGCATGGGGAGAAAATATTTACCTTTCTCTTTATTGCAGCTGAGTCTTCTATCAAGCCACTTTCCTTATTGAATCTCCATTTTTAAATTCCTTGCAACAACAACATATAACCAATATCAAGACCTTAACACTTTCCTTTTTTGTTCCCTATCCATGGGAGACAAGCACCAGGATGAGGAATTCTCCAGTTTTTAACATAAAACTCTTTGTCACTAGTTTTCCCCAGACCCCGACCCTTTGGAAAATATACCTTTGTTCCTCTCGTTAAAATTTTTAGGGAAGTTGAATCTAGATTGGGGATATTTCTCATAAACTGATGACCCCAACCTCTATTAAACGATGACCCTGACACTTTAGAAATGAGTCATGCTTATAAACTTCTGGGATTTTTGTTTCAAGATAGAAATGTTCCCATAACTCGAAAATTCATCACCCTATTTCTTTGAAAGTATTTCTATACTTGACAAGTTAGCCCGATTCTTTCCACGTCATCTTGACACCTTCCATGTCATCCTTAAACCTTGACCTTCTTTTCTACATTGACTTTTTGGATGTGAATTTATTTGTTAATTGTTTCATGCAGACTTCCTTCAACTGTTGTCCCCGGGCCCTAGACCCTGACATTTTGGAACACAGACTCATTTAGAAATCTTCAGGGTATATTCCTTTAGGTAATATTTTCTTTAACAAGAATTCTTGTGATGGGACTCACATTCCATATCATCACTCGTTTTTATGCGTTAGACTCTTATAGCCTTTAAAACTACATCTTAGCCTTCAATATATATTCTCATCTTCCTTTTATTTGCAATATTTTAACACAATAATCCAACTCCAAATCATCCTTTATCCTTCAGAATCCCTATTGAATCATCATGCTTTGACTATGCTTTTTCTCTAACTAAGTTGGATTGTTGATCTGACTCATTCATCAACAATTAAGATTTAGTCTTCATTGGTTGTGAATGGAAGGGTTTTGGGCTCCTTTATGCATTATGTTTCCTATGTAGTTCCTCTAAAGTGCTCTTCCTCCTAAGCCTCATTTAACTCAGAAATATCGTAATCCCTCCTAAGATTAATGTTGCTAAACCTCCATAAAAATTGATTAAAATGAATTAAGTGACCACAAAAATAGAGGGTACTTGTAACATGAACAATGATGTTAAAATTACCCAATCACGTGAAACAAAGTTCTCTCCTTTTAACAAATAATTTACATAAAACATTTTGGCCTGATTTACATTGAATTCGCCTTTGGCCTCATGGCCATAATTGGAGTCTCTGCCAGTCCTCTCAATGTAGTCTCAATTCCTTCTCATTCACACTTACTATAATATTCCCACCAGGAAATACCCCATAATGACGAATATTTTTTCTATTTTTTAATGTCCTCTTTTAGTGAGAAATTTTATCAAGAACATCATGAGAATACTACTGTAAGTATAGTTTATTTATGGGTATTTAGTATACATGTACGGTGGCATAAATATAAAGAAACCAACTTCATACCAACAATTGATATCCCATGCAATACTTAGAAAATGATAAGGTTTACTAATAAATATTATAACCTTGACAAAATGTAAGTGGTATAATCATCATATTGAACTCAATAAAAGAAATACATGACAATGGACTTAATAGAGAAACCTAGTGTCAAATATTACAATGAAGATTTAGCTGAGAACTCCATCTTGAAATATATATCAGGAAATATGACTGACAAACTTTGACCTCAACATTTATCAGACTTAACCCTCTACTACAGCCAAAATACATTGCAATACTTACTTTAGAGACTAATATGTATGAACAATAGTATGATATGTCTCCTTTTCCATTGGAATATTTATCTTTGACTTCTAGAATTGATCGATATGACAAACAACCATGAATATGACTCAATCTTTAGTTATGTGGGTAGCACGGATGATAAAGATACCCCAACTTGGCCTCAAATAATGATAATAATTTGGTACAATACACTGAATAGACAACGAAAAACACCCCTCTATTATGCTAAGGAAAATGACCCTTCATCACCCTAAAATCAGGCATGAGAAGTCAACATGTCCAATAATAGATATATGGATGATTTTGAGCTCGAGAACAAAGGCAACCCATCTGTTTAGCAACAAAAACTTGGCCTGTGTGGAAAGGAAGGATCTTGAAACTCTTTTTAGTGCAAAAAATCAATCATGGTGACTCCAGATATGACCATTTTGACCCAATAAACTTTTGACTAAGCGCAAACCCTTTTCAATGACCAAATCATTCTCAAGTACTTTTGTTTGTACCTCCACCTGTGAGAAGATATATAGAAAACACAATTTTAGGAAATAAAATCAACTGATAAAACCTATTCAATATTAGTATCTCTTCCAAATATTTTACTCTGTGAAAGCACACTCGTGAAATCTGAAAGATTTCACTCCTTGGACCAACTAGTGTGTCTAGTTCCAACACTGAAGCTAACAATGGCAGCTAGGGTTTATCAAACTGTAATCTTCTCTCCAACATCTCTCCAAGTGTTTTTTTTCTCAAAATTCATGTCATACAATGAGGAGACACTCCTCACTTTTCTCTTTTTATAATTGAGTGGCAACATTTTCCGCCATTTTAGCCTTTTAATTTTTATTAAGTCATTTTCAGAGATTTTCACTTTATAAAATTAAAGTGACTTTTTGTTAGCCTAGGTTATGTCCCACTTTTCATCTGTTAGGAAATTATAAAGTTTTCCTAGGTGAGTCGTGTTCCATTATTAAAATTTTCCCAAACCTTAGCCTACGAGAACTTATTAGGCTAGCAGAAACCATCTTAGTTCTCCTAAGCAGTCGATGACATTACAGTCCTCCCCGCCCGAGTTTGCTTTCCCTCAAGAAAATTCAAATCTTGATGTTTTAGCACATATTCACCTTCCCATGTGGAATCCTCAATAGGTATATCCTTCCATTTAACAAGTTACTCTCTCATAGTTTTGATCCTCAACTTTCATTCCCTTGTTTCTAGGATTTACTCATGAACCAAGATTAGCTCTTCTTCCTCATCTAATGGAGGGATATTAGTGGAGGTAACCAATCACTTCTTGAAGGCTTTATTGAGGCATGCTACATGAAATATGTTGTGAATTTTATAGCCTTAACGAAAGTGCAGGTTCATAGGACACTCCTCCCAGTCATCGTATGATTTTTATATGGCCCATAAAACTTGGGTTTCAACTCCAGTCCACCCTCTGCCTATCTGCATACACCCTTTACTAGTTATGAACCATTTGTAGGTCATCCTTAAGGACTTGTAATGCATCTTTGTTATTTTGAATCTAGTCTTTAGCCAATGGGGCTTGCATATCCCCAAATATTCAATTTTCAAATTTCGGGGCATCATACTCATATAGTTCTTTGAAGGGATTCATACCAATGGACATGTGGAAAGTGGTGTTGTAGTGTTGTTGCCAAATATTAAGGCACTTAACATATGCCTTTTGTTGGCCAGATACATAGTTTCAGAGATATCCTTCAAGCCACGTGTTGAGGATCTGAGTTTGACCATTAGTTCATGGGTGATAACTAATGCTTGATGTGAGCTCAGTTCCTAGGGGTTTGAATAAATCCTACCAAAATATTCTGATAAATATATTTTCTTTGTAAATCACTATGGTATTTTGTAACCAATGCAATTGAAATACCTCCCTGAAGAATAGTTTGACCACCTATGATGTTGAATATTTATATGGTAAGCAAAAGAAGTGTGCAAAATTTGTGAGATGATCCACCATGACATATATGCATTCATTTCCCTATACCAAAGGTGGCCTAGTGATAAAGTCCATCGAGATACTCTCCCACTTTTTCTGAGGAATATGGAGTCGTTGTAGCAACCCCACGGGATGAGTATGTTAAACTTTGTTCTATTGGAAGATGTTTCATTATTTAATAAACATCAACACATCCATCTTGAGGCCCTTCCAATTGAACCTATCCCTAATTTTCCAGTAGGTTTTTAGCTATCTCAAGTGTGTTGCCAAATTTGAGCTATTATTTTCCTACATTATTTTCTCCTTCAACTATGATTCTGGTACAAGGTAGATCTAGTCCTTATAGTAGACAACGTTTTCCATGACCTTGTATCTATCATCCTGTATCAAGCCCTCCAAAATGTAACATATGAATATTTTTTTTTTAGTATTCTACAAGCAGTAGTGACTTCCAATCATTTGTTATCTCCATGAGTGAGAGAGTGGATGGCATCCTCAAGAGGGATATGCCACTACATTGTACTTTCCCTTGACATACTCGATCTCGAAGTCATAGGCCTGTAATTTAATGATCCACTTTCATTATTTCTCACTCAACGCCTTTTGCTCCATGAGGAATATCAGGTTGTTATCATCTATTTTTATTATGAACTATTTCCAACTAGATATTATCAAAATTGGCCATGCATGCATGATGGCCATAATATCCTTCTCATAAATTGATTAATGTTTCTCATAGTCTATAATTTTATGTCTCTCAAATGCTATCGGGTAGTTATCATATATCAAAACTTCTCCTATCATAGTCCCCTAAGCGTCACATTACAACATAAATGGCTGGGTGAAATCTGGTAATGCAATCACAGGGCATGAAATCATCACATACTTCATCCTCTCAAATGTTTTTTGTCCCTTCTCAGTCTAATTGAAATCGCCATTTTTAGCGAGGTCTGTAAGAGGTGTTTTAAACTATGGTAACACCTTAAA
Organism: Pinus taeda; assembly: GCA_000404065.3. Lineage (NCBI taxonomy): Eukaryota > Viridiplantae > Streptophyta > Pinopsida > Pinales > Pinaceae > Pinus > Pinus taeda. The sequence goes on from APFE030509927.1 coordinate 5,368, forward strand.
AAACTTTATATAGTATATGCAGAGGCAAAGGTAGCTTTTCTGCTTAATTATATTTTGTAGTGTAGGTCATTGAATGATCACCCATTTTTTCTCCTTATGGATCCGAACGCCATCATTCCTAATCACATGCCTTAAGTGGAATATATTTTTCATATTGAACTCACACTTAGACTCCTTTTCATATAGTTCCTTCTCCTCAAGAATCCCCAGTACGTCATCCAAGTGCATCAGATGGTCCTCCCAAATATTGTTGTAGACCAATATGTCATCAAAGGAAAATAGAAAATACTTCCACAGTTGTCTTTTGAACACATGGTTCATGCATGAATGAAAAATTATGGGGATTTTAACCAAAATTGCATAACCAAGAGCTTGTAGTGCCCATAGTAGAACCTGAAACCTATCTTCAGGATTTCCTGGCTATGAACCTGAATCTGATGGTAGCCTGAACAAACATTACTCTTCCAAAAGTATTTGGCTACCCTCAGTTCATCCATAAACTCACCTATCCTAAGGTATGTATACTATATTTTTATTATTCTATTGTTAAGAGTATGATAGTCATAGTCAATACACATTTGTAAGGTACCATCCTTTATCTTATCCAAAACCATTGAAGAAGCAGAAGGACTAGAACTAGGACAAATGCGAACCAATCTCAACAACTCCTTAATGACCTTGTCAATTTCATCTTTGTAAACCTTAGGATGTCGGTAAGGGTTCGTAATGGCCATTTTTAAACCCTCCTCCAATTTTATAACATGCTAAAAGCCCATGTCTCGTGGTCTACTTGGAAATGTGAGAAAGCACCTTATGGTGGTTATGGAGCAATACATAAATGTCATTGGGATGTTGTCACAACTATTTCAATTGTTCGATGTCTGTAATAAAGTAATCAATTTCCCATTCAATATCACCATGTCTCAACACTACTTCCACGTTTAGATGATAGTATCATTGGCGGATATTGATGCATGACCCTATTGTGGAAAAATTACAACCTGCCTATTTTTACTTTGTTATCTTTACAATAACAATGGATACCATCTACATAAATTCTCGTCATATTTTCCTTTAATAATTTCATTTTGCTAATTGTGTGACATTTTTGCGAGTTTTTTTTATTTGAATTGTGATTGCTTCATTACATTTGGTTTCTTGATAGCTTTCCATCAGCTCTAGTTTTGTCTTGCTTGGACTTAGAATTTGCGAATAGCTTTGATAATTTTCACTAAGTGGGCTAAAAAATGTACAAAATGTATATTACTTTATTTTTTTTAAATTAATTGATTTTATGTAAATATCAAATTTTAATTAAATCTATTAGTTATTATTTTAATTAATTTTTTTACAAAAACACTGGAGCTGAGATTGTATAATAATGTGGTACCTAATATCAATGTGCTTGGAGCAGTCATGGAACACATGATTCTCTAATAGGAGAATCCCACACTGGTTGTCACAAAAGATCACAGTGGCATCCAAGACATGCTCAAATAGCTCACTGAAGAGCTTTCTCAACCAAATAGTTTCACAACAAGCCATACTCGTAGCAATGTATTCAACCTCGACAGTGCTTAGTGAAACCCATTTCTACTTCCTACTCATTAAAGATATTGATGCAGACCCCAAAGAGAAGCAACAGCCAAACATGATCTTATGATCCACCACTCTGCCAGACTAGTCAACATCTAAATATCCATGTAGTCTCAAGTTCCTGACAGTGTATCTCATTCCATAGTGGATAGTGCCTTGAAGATATCTCAAGAGATTCTTAGCAACAATCCAATGAATGTGATGAGGCTCGACCATAAATTGACTCAATGTGTTTACAATGAAGCATATGTTAGGATGGGAGTTGGAAAATAACATCAAAGCCCCCATAAGTTGATGATACTCAGAAGGGTTCATTAATCCATGCCCAAAAAAACTTCCACGTAACTTCCTAAAGTTGAGTTCCATCAGAGTAGTCATGGACTGGAAATCCACCATCCAACATCTCTCAAGTAGCTTCACAATGTATTTTCCTTGAGATGGGCTTGTCCTCTTAAACCTTGAAGTAAAGGTTCAGGTCAACATTGCTCATCATCAATCCCATCTTCATAAGATAGCTATCAATCCTCTCATACCAAGTGTTAGGGACTTGCTTCACCCCATAGAGGGCTTTCTTCAACCTGCATGCATGTATCTCATGATATTGAACTTTGAACCCCTTGGGTTGTTCCACGTACACTTCGTTTTTAAGAGAACCATGCAAGAAGTCAATTTAGACATCCATCTAGTGTAGGCTCCATTCTTGCAAGGCAGCAAGGGCTATGATCAAAAGGATGATGATATATCGAGAAACCGGTGAAAATATCTCATCATACTCTACTCCTTCCTTTTGAGAGAAGCCTTGATAAACAAATCTGATCTTGAAATTATTAACACTCCCACCAGTTGCATGTCTGATGTTGTAGAGAAATATTGAAGTGACCGTTGACTTTTCCTTGGCTCTAGGAACCACATCCCATACATCATTCTTCATGATTGACTCATATTCCTCGTTCATCACATCCTTCCAAACTTGGTGTTTCACAGCTTCTTTGAATGTGCAAAGCTTGGATTGAACAATGGTACTCATGGCAGCTAAGTACCCTTGGTACCTATTCGAATTCTTACTTTCACAAAATGTCCCCCTTAGTGTAATGTGTTCTCGGCATCTTCAAGAGTATCTTTGAGCCGCAAAGGTCCTTTTCTTGAAGTAGTTATCTCACCAGATCCATTAGACTTTCCACATCAGACGTAGGTTAATCCTACCTTTCCGCATCAGCATCTGATAATTTTCCTTCGTAGGGATAGGAAGTTATCAGACTTTCCTAAGAGAAGAATCTTCATTGAAAGTGATATCAAGAATTAATTCCACTTCCCTTAGACTAGACACATAGATTCTATATGGCTTAGAAGTTTCCCTATAGCCCACAAATGTTCCTTTCTTCCTAGATGCATATAGTTGGTTTCTTTTCTCTTTTGGCACATGAAAATATATGGGACAACAAAAAATTATAAAATGAGAAACATCAAGTTTCTTACCAGATAAAAATTGTTCAGGTGTCTTGAAGTCCAAGGCTTATTACGATCATCTATTTTGAACATATACATCGTCGTTGGAAGCTTCTCTCCATAAGAACATTAGTAGAACTTGCTCATAAAGCATGTCACGAGTGGCTTCTATGATAGTACGATTCTTCCTTTTGACAACACCATTTTGTTCAAGAGTATATGTAGCAATGGTCTCCCTCTTAATGCCAGTTTCTATACAATAGTCTTTGAATTCATTTGACTCATATTTGGTACCATTATGAGTCCTCAATATTTTGATCTTCTTCCCTGTTTGATTCTCAACCAAGGCTTTGAAAGAGTGTAACCATTTGAATAGTTCATCCTTCTTCTTTAAGAAATAAATCCATGTTTTGCGAGAGAAGTCATCCACAAAAATAACATAGTACAAGTATCCACCCAAATATGTCATGACCAACATATGTCATGACCAATTGAAAAATATCAGTGGTTTGAGTTTCACTTAAGGGGAATGGTTCCCTTCTATTTTTCCAACTTCACAAACATGACAAAGACCTTCATGATATAAGTTGAATTTAGGCATACCTGTGACCATCTTCCTTACATCAAGTAGGGATGTGAAATGAAGGTGAGAAAATCTTTGGTGATATAATTCGGATTGAAGAAAAGTATCATAAGTCATTACTCCCAACGGACTTCCTCCAACACGATAGAGACCTTCAAACCTAAATCTAAGAGTGTATGCATCTCTTGGGTTCCTTTTCCAAACAAGAACCTTCTCATCAATGAATTTCACCTTGAAACCTTTATCTTCCATTGTAGAAATAGAGACCAAGTTCTTTTTCAGATCAGGTACAGATAACACTTCTTGTAAATGAAAAGTTTGACCTTGATTTAAGTGGAGAGTAATAGTCCCAATTGCTTTCATGGGATAAGTGGCATTATCCTCAAGTATAATCTCCATATTCATTTTCTTTTCAATCAAGTTTGAGAGAGCCTCTTTGTATGCAGTGAAGTGCCTTGAAGAACCACTATCAATCAACCAATGATCCGATGTATATAGAGGAGAGGTAGTGGTGAGGGAAGAAATAAGATAGAATTCTTTTTTCTTCACAACATTAACTTATTCAAACCTAGAGTTTCTTGACTTCTTCAGAGGATGACCATTTCCATTTTGAGCAATGGGATCATTCCTCTTTCTTTTGTTATTGAACCTAGTAACATCCCCTGGGGTAAATGTTCGTATAAAAAAATAATAGGAACAGAAATACAATAAAAGTATCAGCCATCAAAGTCCATATATACATCATTACATTTTCACATGGAAATCAAGGGAATGAATTCTTTTCATTAATCATGCAATGAACCAACCGGTGATGGGACTACCACATTCCACCCGACCTTAGATTAGCTGAGCTGAGTCTCTCTTCAGCCAATCACCCCTCTGCCATATTACAAGCATGAATGTGGGACTTACAGAACACATCAAAAAACACCAATCAATGTGGATGCCACCGGAGTTCTTTGCCTACACAGTGAGGAATTTGTGTGCCTCCTAGTATCTTAGGATTTACTGTGCATCCGAAGTCTGATCTAGGGATCACTAGGCCCTACAATAAGACATACTCTCCAAGCTTTACGGTGGATCCCATCCTGGAATCACTAGGCCCAATGGAGAGAAAATACACCTTTGGCCTTAACGTATATCCTGCCATTCACTGGCAAATATTGCTAGGCCCACCGAGGCACATAATCTGGCTTTATCGTAACCCACAGTCCAATTTAGGGGTTACTAGGCCAGTGGCTTTTTGCATCCTCAGTCTGCTTCTGGGACCACTACCACCATGTGTTTGTCAATTCAAAGATCCACCCCACTCAGCTTTGAATCCAATTCAGTCAAACGCCCACAAAATGCATGAGAGAACCCATCTCATCAAAGCTATCTTGAAATGGCA
>APFE030509938.1:0-18950 GCA_000404065.3 Pinus taeda
TAACGTACCATAGCATGTCAACCTTCAATGCAAAGTTTCCTAATTCTCATCATCCATTCTCTAGTCATCAAACACAGGGTTGTTCACAATGTTCCATCAAATTTAATTGAGGCGTGAGAGGGGACATGTTGAGAGAACCCCACAAATTTTAGGGAAACTCATACAAGAAGGGGGGTCATTGACATCCCTAGCATTTGGGGGCCATCTCTAAAATTATAAAAATAAAAATAGAATTTGATAAAATCTCAACAGTAATAATTCATCCCATGCAAATTCATCATTTTTCAATGTAAATACTAAATTGAAATTTGTAAATAATTCAGAAATGAAATGAAATGTTCATAAATGAAATACTATATACAATGATTCAGATTCATCATTCATCATTCTAGAATCTAAATAGTACAAAGCAAAACAGTTGGTATTGAAGTCTGAAATAGTAAATTGAAATTACTCAAAAATAGTAGAGTAACATGTCAAAGACTCAGTCTAAGGTCATAAATATCTAGAGTAGAGAAAAACTCGAAAATAACAATGGACAATGAAGACTAAAAATAAAATGAGCATCATGGAGTCAATATCATTGACTGGTCCTCTACATCCATCTGCTGCATGAAGTTCAAACTTGCATGTGAAATGTGAGATAGATACAGATTTTAGTCTTTAAAAGCCTCTACGCCTTTTTGACTTTTTGTATTTTTTTTTAAGAGTTATAGGCAAAAAGTCAAGAATTTGAGGGGGGAGCACAGTGGGGTGTGCCCAGGTGTCCCTTTTTTAGGGGAGAGGGGTTGCCCAGGTGTCCCTCTTTTCTAGGGGGATGCCCAGAAGTCCCCCTTTTTGGGAAAGATACTTCACACACTCGAGAAACATTTCATTGTGTGTTCCCAGCACTTTTCAAAAAGGGGGCAATGGGGAAACATTTACCCAGGTACTCCCAAGTCCCCAGAATATGGGAAACAGGGGGTGGATGGGGGGCAACCCTGGGAAATACATCCCCATGGAACACGGGTTGTTCATACTAATATGCTACATTTCTGTGCTAACTTCTTATAATATAGATAACAAGGAGAAGTATAAAACATGCACAGATATACTGCCCTGCTGTTTGATCAAGACGTAAAATAATATAGTAGCTCCAACTATATTAGGAAAACAACTACTAAACTAAAATATAGTAGCTCCAATCAAGATTTTTTGATGTACAAAACTTTAACATGAAAGTGCACAAGCAATTATTTAAATTCTAATTCTAAAAATATCTGCAGAAACCAAACTTGCACACACTATGAACTAATCTAGCTTGAAATTCTGGAAATATGTTACCTCGAACTCTCGAAAATGTGTCTGCAAAAGAAACTCTACCAAAAGTGGTCGGATTTTTTTCCACAAAAACAGATGTATCAGCCTACTTTCTGGGCTTTCACTTTCATTTTCATCAATGTCTTCCATCTCAATATCCATGTCATCTACAGCTTCTTCCTCACTGCTTGAAACAGATAGCATTTCCTCAAGTACATCAGACAAACATTTTTTTGTATAACTCAACTTGCATAACATATCCATACAAAGAACTGCTGTGTGGATCAATCCCTCTCCTGCTTCATCAGATCCCTTCTTGCTCCTGTTTTCCTTGTTCCTTGTTTTCTCCTGTGTTGAAACTGAGCTTGAAGTTGATTTTAATAAACTCATTAATTGCACCAGTGGACCTCCCAGAACTTTAATGTCACCAAAAACAAGAGCCATGAATGGATCTTGAGATTCCCCTTCCATCAGTGACTCAGTAGAAAATGCTTTCAGATGACGCAAACATGTTTTCAATGCAAATGATGCAAGCTTGAAGTGATGTGTGGTTTGCTTCCGAGATGTTCCTTGGCTACGATGTTGGGAAGTTGGCTGGCTGGAAGATATGTCAGTGTTAAATAACGTCAATGAAGCCCCTAAGAGGTAAGCAATGTTTGAAGTCATCAAGAAAGGGATTTTCTCTTGAGTTGAACTTGGTGGAGCTGCAATTGAACCATGTTTCAAACTGAGGTTGGAATGAGTTCCGGCTTCTTGAGTCTGTCCCTTGGAATCTGAAGGAGGTTTCGTAGAACCTTTTCGAGGCCCTCCTTGCTTTCTAAGTGCAGACTGCTCTAGAGAACCATACAAATCAAGAAGTGCTCTAAATTCATTTTTAGTGCCTGCATGGTTTGCATCAGTTGCATTTTTCATATCTGATACTGCAGCATTCATTAATACTTCCAAAATCCCCAAAAAAACACGAGCCTGCTCAACATTCTTTTCTCCTTCTGGAGTTTCCAGACTGAAATTCTGGGTCTTATCTAAACTGTACTCTGCAACAGGAAAAATGATTACATGGTCAAAACCCCACATGACTCATAATTTGGAAGAAATCTATGCAAAAATGATCAAAATAATCAAGTATTACAACATGCACCTTCCAATTTGCAACTTCTTAAGCTTTTTCTTAGGTTTACAAAAGCATTTGCAAATGATTCTCCAGCTGGAAAGCCACCAACCTGTAATTCTAAGGGGAATGTTAAATTCAGCTGTCCCTTGAAAAGCCACAATAGTTCTTAGTCTACAATATTTCAACGAGTGGAAATTGGGCAAAGAGATTGGAAAAGAAATACCTCATTCTCTTGAGATAAAGAAAACCCAAAGCATGGCAATGAGTATTCTGACTGTTGACCTGTTTTATTCTGTGGCTGAAGAACAAGAAGGTGATGTACACAAGAAAGTAGATAGTCTAATGGCTCCTCCAAACTAATTATCCCATTTTGGAATTTAACACAAGCACCTAGATTAAGCTGCAGTCCACCATCCTGCATGACTACAACAGGTGAGAACTAGTAGTACACTTAATGACTACTTTGGCTTCCGTAAACTCTTGATTAAGTATATGTTCTTAGCAAGACCATGGTAGATCTCTAGTGAGAACATCTAAGAAACTCCATGTCGCTTTAAGTTATTAAAAATCTGCGGCATCATGCCAATTATGTTAAGCAGATAAAAAGAACAATAGAGAAAGTAAATCAAGCACCTCTTGGGGTATGCAAAATCGAAGGAAATGAGGCCATAATAGATCAAAGACTGCCCCTGCAGCTGAAGGGTCAACCAGTACAAGCTTCACAAGCCCTTTGTACATAGTCTCCTTGACTCGTGCCTGTTGAAGGATACTGTACAAATAATTAAAATATGCATCATAACATAAAAATAAATATCATGGATTAGGTTGTGTGCATACCTGTTGTGAAAGACACCTTCGCAATAATCCTTTGAGCTCTTGAAATAGATTCAACCCTACAGGGCCAGGGAGTTTTGTTTGCTGACTACAGCTAGCCTGACTGGAAGATGGAAAAGATTCTGAATCAATGCTAGGAGACTGCTTTTCTGATATAATTAAATCTATTATGGCTCTTGTTGCAGCCATGCGTGCAGCTTCTTCCCGTCCAAACATTGCCTTCCGCAAAACCAGAACAGTGTAATTCTGTGAATGTGAGAGTTGTCAATGCTGGTAAGTTCTTAGATTTATTTTATTGAAATGAGTGTTCTTCCAAAATAGGGATAATTACCTGAAGGTCGCGGCTCATTTGAAAAAGTGGGCATATGGCTTTAATAAGAGAGGCAGCAGTAAAGGAATTTAAAAAAGTGAAATAATCTAAGGACTCCTTCAAGCGAGCAGCATGCTCCAGCAGCAGATGTGGATATTGCTGAACTAGTTGATTGAGTAACCTGCAAAAAAATAATTTAAGATATTCAACGGAGTAATACAAAACAAGCATGAAGGTGTGCTCATATTAGATCACCTGATGACTGGTGAGCTTTGTTGAGGCTTCAGAGAAATTATGCGAAATTTACTCTGTTCAATAATCTGCAAATTATAATAGTTGCATAAATCAAAGAATTGCACATAGAATTTCCCAATTAAGAGACCCACTATTTTTTTTTAAATCATAAGATTTTACCATAGTAAGAAACCAAAAATACAGTTAGCACAAACCTCATTCCTTGCCATCTCATGAACTTCAAATGCTGTCCGCAGTACTTGGATACCTAACTCCTTGCTCCCTACCAATCCTTCAAAACTGACAGAGTCTGCTGCAAAAGCCATCTTGCCAGGTTCAAAGGATTCAAGCAAAGCAAAACCAATCCTGACTACACTTGGTATAATATGGTCTCGTCCAAAACTGCTATATTGAACCTGACAGCAAAAATCACAGAAAGCACATCCAATGGCAGTGCAAAAAGTAAGGGAACAGGAAATTTGAGTTTGAAACAGACAAGAACTACACTTTATATGTTGCTATGACAATATTTGAGATAAAAGATATAGCCGAGTTTGATTATGGCATTGTGGAAAAATATTATGCCAAAGCTTGACCATAGACATTAAGCGAAAGGCATGTGGTAGAGTTGATTACCGCTTGTAACAATGCTTGCTCAACAGCTTTTGCAATGTGCAAGGACTGTGCTCTTACAGCATCTGGAAGCCACCTACAGTCTCTGCACACCATCTGTAATAGTTCAAGATTCATGCTACCAAGGGTTTCCATTCCAAAGCTTTAATTCAGACCTACATTTTAGCCCTAGCATGATGGTAAGTGTATACTTCAACTGATTCACAGGTTAACAAATATAGAATCTAATTTGTAATGGCGGATTCCTTCCCTATAAATATAGATAGCTAAAACAATTAGTAATGGATATATTAAGGTACTCTCTCACTGATTCACAAATAAACGGATTGGAAACTTGGCTTCCTTGGCTAGCCAGATTTGTACTAAAATCTATTCATCATTCTGTTAAAGGTAACTATGACTAATAATGTATTTTTCCATGCTTCCTTAAAGCAACAGATAATGTATTCAAAACGAATTTTGAAATCCTGGACTGCAAGACTCAATGAACCTAATGCTTTTAGTTAGTGCAAAGTGGCTCTCTCTTTCTCTATGCTTGATATCAGTATCAACAGGTATACTCCAACAACTTTCATTTACTAGCTTTTCGGTTTATAGTTAGTCTAGGGTAAAAACAGAAAACCCTAGTGAGAATTGAATTTAAAATTAAGGTTTTGAATCTGAAATCCCAAACTTGTACTTATACTCTTGGAAATGATTGTCAATGATTGTTAAATAAGGTTGGTGTTATTTCACAAAATAGGGAACCTTGGTGATGACATCATGATTTGGAGGTATAACCATGGACTTTGAGATACCTTTTGGAGTATGGAGCACTCAATGACCTATTTGTCACTAGCGGCATTTTGATCTCTTTTGGAGGATGATCTCATAGTGGAGGAGGCTTTTCTCCCACACGTGTAGGCTATTTTGGCATTATTCATTATGTTTTTGAGTTTTTGTGAGGTTGACTTGTAACCTCACACTTGTTGAACACTCAAGTAAACCTAAAATAGCATCTTTACTTGTAAATTTGTAAAAAATAATGGTGGTAAGCCTGATATAAATAGGGGTTCCCCTTACTTCATTTTGATTATCACACATTTATCACTCTTATCTTGTGCAAGACTGTAAATTAGTCCTTGTTTCTACTAGGACCGAAATGTGATCTTCTTAGTGGTGCAAATTCTCTTGGAGATGGTATCTTGTGTGGAAATGTTTTCTTGGGATTGAAAGAAGCATCTTTTGGAGAATTTTGTAATTTTCATTCTTTATATTATATATTTTGTATATTGTATTTGTGAAGTAAGGTTTCTATTTTGTGCCATGAATAGATGTTAAATCCATGTTGAAATCTTGCTCCATTATAGCATGCAAAATTGTTCGTTTTGAAACCTATAAGGAAACTCTAAATGTGTATTCCTTATACTTAATTTCTCCCCTCGCAAGGAAAATAGTTAGGGTTTTAAAAGTGAATACCCTAGTCATCCCCCCTTACTCCATCAAAATCATTCTAATTGAATTTAGCCCTAGAAGACTCCATTAATCCCATTTAGGATGAGGCATTGTTGATCACCCTCTAAATCAATTAAATTTTCTCTCTTTTATTTTTTTCCTAGATGTATAGGGTTAGCGGCTAAGGTTTTAGGGTATAACTTTGCATAAAAGTGAATTTGTGTTGCATGTTTATTGTTCAAAAAATAGGAATTGCATCAATAAAATAATATAAAAGCAAATCTAGCATGGTTGCAGAGTTAAAACTCCTTGTTTAGGGCAGACATCATCCTTACTTGTTTATGCATAATTTTCAGCCATGAAATTCCATTTCCAAACCCTAATCCTAGTGTTTATTGGAAGGCCTTGTTCCCTTTTTGTTAATTATCTTTGAAAGGCCTTTTCCTTGGTTGTTATATATACATTGTGTGCCCTATCATTACAAATCAGCAAAACCATAACTTATAACAGCCATCTCATTGGTCTAGGAATAGAGTACTTGAGTTTTGGCATTGAATATATTAGCCTTCTTAGGCTCGGCCAGTACTTTATCCCATTTATTAGACCTTATATATATCACCTTGAGTCATAGTACCTGAATATCTCTTAGGTGATTTAAGGAAACCTCCATTATGGTAAATACCATTAAAGAGTAAGAGAAAGGTTGTTGACGTAATAGTGGCAACCCTTTCTCTTATTGCCATAAGGTTTAGTTCTATCTAGTGGGGCTTTGCACTAGACCTACTACATTTTGCAGCAATAATGACCTCAATACCCTATGCATTAGGATCCGCAAACCACCTTAGGAAATGTGAAATGTTGAGAATTATGAGATTGCCATGTTGAAAATTAAAAAATGAATAATATAGCAGGGCCAAAGAATGCATATAGACTATATGACACATGACCATTTGGATAAGACATAGGTGCACTTAGGCCATAGGTTGGAGTGGCCCTATAAAGTGTGATTACCCCTACAAAACCAATGGCTACCCTAAACCATGTGTCTAGGTAGGCCCATCCCAAGCCCTACAATGCTATATAGGACATGATACTACAAAATCTAGCAGGGTCCTAAGCGGGGAAACTAATGAGACAGCTACTAGACTAAGTGATAACAATGGGACAGTGGCCCACTATCACCACAGCCAAGGTACCCTACTTTTTACGAACTTTCACCGATGGGAGGAGTCCCAATATGATTATGATCACCTATGATAGATATTCTAGGTTTGAAGGTTCAAGGTGATGGAGCTAGAGCTCATTCGAAGAGAGACTCAATAAAGGTACAAGGCTTTAGAGAAGCAAACCACTATCTAAGAAAAACCCTAGAAAAGAAGGCACAAGACCTAGGGTTTTGACGTTTCTCAGTGGTAAGAGGTATTCACAAGGTCAAGGCTCGAGAGAAGAAAGGGCTTCTTATGAATTATTTCAATGAATACTAAGCTCATACAACCCTCAAAGAAGTCCCTAAGGTAAGAGAGAAAGACCTAGGTTTTCCCTCTTGGAATAGCACATAGGGCAAGAGATTTTATGGATGAAACTCAAGCGGATGCCCACCAAATTTGGAGCACAGGTAGCTTAGACCTTGAGCTTGATGTTTGGAGCCTTGAATTCCCGAAAAATCACCGCCCTAAAATTTCGATGCAAGCCCTATATTTTCGCCCTATCATTAGGGGACCAAAATTTAGGAGGAGAATATATGCAGAAAGAGGAGTTTGATCACCAAAATCCTCGGACTAATGCCTAGTCCTTTGGACGATGGAGTCTTGATATGCTTAAGAATGAGGCCCCTTTGGGGTTGCGGCCTAGCAACATAGACCCTCCAGGGGCTGCAGTTAGGCCTTAAAGGCCTTAAATCCCTTACGACCAGCCTCCAAGAGGCTTCAAATCCTCACGGAACCCCTACAAACATAAAAGATTTAAATTTTTACCTCAAAAATTACTGCAAAAATGCCTCCAAGGGTTGCGGCCTCCCTCTTTCAGCGAGACGTTGATGAATTAGGGCTTGGAAGGGCTAGATCTTACCCTCTAGGGCCTAGATCAGCCCTTCTTCCTTAAACGATTTGGCCAAAAACGGTGGACGGCTCCTCTAGAGGGATTGACACCCTAGCTATCTTAAGAAAATTTGAATTCTTCCTTCAATGGCTTGAGCTTAGGACCTGCAAAAGTGAAATAGAGAAAACCCAAGATCCAATATATACAAACTATAAAAAAAAACCAATAGCTATACAAAATAAAAATAAAAATAAACAAATGAGTAAGTTTAAAATACAAGGGTTAGTGGCAAAATAATTTACAAATATTTACAAAATAAAATTTGCTCTCATTAGCATAATAAAACTTTATGGCACAAGTAAATAAATTTGAAGATAGTGCGAGAATAATTTTGCAAAGCCCTCCTACATAAGGATTTTCGTTAAATCGAGACTTGGATCCAAACAAGGGTGTGATCCCCTCACAGTCTATGAACATGGAGGCCAAGGGTTGGAGTAACCTGTAACTCAATGAGCTTCAAATAATAGATTATTAAACAAAAGGGGTTTGATTCACACAATAGATCTATAAGCCTGGAGATACCTGCCAAACTTTGCTAGATATAGAATGCTTACTCTAGCCCAACACTTAAGTCAAGATACCTATACCAATGGATATTCCTACTATTGGCAATTGAAATAATAATCAACGTTATAGTTCAAAGCATATCAATAAAACATCCAGCACGTAACACGGTAACACAGATCAGCAAGTGAGAGACACCTTGAATTGAACCCCAAAAACTTTTTATTAAGTGCAAAAAATTCCAACAGTGACTTGCTCAGTACATCATATAATTGTTACATCATCCCAATATGAAATGAGGAGCTTCATAGCTTCCTTATATAGAAAATGAGAGAAGAAAACCCCTCCAAGTGGAAAATAACAGCTAGTTGGTTTGACCCTCGTCCAAATAATCACATCCATCAATCTCCAATTGAATTAACTTGATCTCTGCTGTCGGCTAGATTTTTATTTTTTATTTCGAGGAAAAAATCGAATTTTCTTTTAAAAACCCTTTTTTATTAATCTAAAAAAATAATATTTTGGACTAACATCCTCAAAAAAATCACTTTAACTTAACCACCAAGGTCCAAGGGGTCAATTTCTCTTAAAAAAACTATTTTTCCCTTGGTGGAGGACCTCCAATATAATTCCTTTTTGACCCACGATTTTTTTATGATTTTCCACTTGGAGAGAATTTAATTTCTCTCAAATTATTTTTTGACTCGCAAATAATTAATTTTCTGACTAATTATTTCCTTTTATTTTTGCCAGAAAAATTAATTAAAAGACTTAAGATGGGAATAAATATTTTTCAACCCTCCAAGTGTGTCTATAATAAAATAATTTAGCCATAGTGTCTAAATATGAGTAACCATGCACTAAATTATTCCTAAACACACTTTTACATCAAATATTACACTATCAACCCTTAGAAGGGGAAATACACAATGACACAGACCCTCAAGACTTTACCCAATTTTGCGACGAGACACATGATCTAGTATGAAAAATACATAGACTCGATAAAAACTAGGACTCACCTAAGACCTCGTCAAAGAATTCCACCCTAGCTTTGGGATATATCTGGGAGAAAAACTTTGTCGATTATCCAATGTTTACAAACACAAATAATTCGGGGAGATTAAAAAACTCCCTAGGATGAAACCCTTTGAGAAGAATCATAGGCTTACCAAGGTGCTATTACATGGCTTAAGAGTCATACTAAAATCATTTACAACATAAAGTTGCAGAAATTGGGCTTACAATGATAAAACAATGTTGAATGATGACGTTGATCTTTGAAAAAATTTGTCCACTGCTTTGTACTTTGCTTTCTCGAATTGTTGACATGTACATGGTCAACAGGTATTGAACTTAATGAGGAAAAACACTGGGGGCAAGGAGCTTGTTAGGCCTGCAATTACGAGATTTGTAACTCACTTCCTTACATTGCAATGTCTCAATTCTCAACAAAAAAACTTGCAGAAAATGTTTTCTTTTGATGATTGGACTTCATCTCGGTGGACTCCTAGACAAGATGGCGAAGACACCAAAAATAAAGTTTTTTGACAATTATTTTTGGAAAAGGCCTACAGAGCTTGTGAAAATTACCAAACCCCTTGTTATGGTGCTAGGGATGGCGGATGGGGAAAAATTGGCCATGGGCTACATCTATGAGGCTATGGATCAAGCAAAGGAGCAGATATGGGCAACTTACAAGGATAGATTAGCTAAATATGGGCATATTTGGGAGATCATTGATAAGAGATGGAACAATCAACTCCATCATCCTATACATGCAGCCGGATATTTTTTGAACCCAAAGTATCATTATAAAGCTCGGTTAGGAGATATGTAGGTTGGGGAGGTCAGAGATGGATTGTATGATTGCTTGGAGCGCATGGTCCCTAACCATTCCGACCAATTGGAAATACATAGACAACTTACTCTTTTCAGTATGGCAGCAGGTACCTTTGGCAAAAACTTGGAAAAGATGGCAAGAGATGTGGATCAACCACGTAAGCAATTCCAATTTGTTTTTCTTTTAAAGTTCAATTGTTTACAAATTTACTATTCAAATTGTTTGTAAATGCTTGTAAATAAGTAATGAAATGAACTAAGTTACTAATTAATGTATTTTTCTTTGCAACACATTGGTGGGAGTCATACGGCAATCAATGTCCTCAATTGCAAAAGTTTGTAGTCAAAATGTTAGTCCTCAGCCAAACTTGCAGTGTTTTAGGTTGTGAGTGCAATTGGTTTGTTTTTGAGCACATACACACGAAGAAAAAATGTTTGGAACAAAAACGGTCAAATGATCTTGTCTTCACGCTATACAACCTTCGACTAAGGCACAACCAAATGATGAACAAAAGACCTAATCTAGATCCCATTGTGTTGGACGATATTGCTCCAACATCAAAATGGGTGGAGGACACTGAAGATCCTGCGTTTGATGCTGATTTTGATATTGACATGGCGTTGGGGGGGTTGATCCCAATGCAGATTTGGTAGCGCCATCGGAACTAGAATTAGTAGCCACATCAAGCAAAGGAAAACAACCAATGGAAGGCACTAGTCGTGCAGCTTGACCAACTCGTGCTTCCATTAGGTCTAGTTCTATTATTATTGATGCTACTACTGAGATTGCAGATGAGGTTGAGGCATCATCAGACTCTAATCCGGATGATGTTTATGTAGCTCTTGTTGATGATCTTGTGTCTAGTAGTGGTGATGAGTTTGATCATGATGAGGAGTGATCATGTTGATCATTGATATGTCCCTGTAGAGTCTAGACTTGTAGTCTTGTTGTAGGCCAATGGCCACATAGATTGCAGCATTGTTTTTGGACTTTATAAGCCATTTAGAGCCTCATTGCTTATGTATTTTGTCAATGATATGTATTGCACTTGGTGCCATTTTGATATATTCACTTTTACATGGTATATAGATGAGCAAAATTTGCAGATTTTGTCTCTATTGCTTTGGAATCATGGTTTTCAATCTTAAAAATAGTTTTTTCATTAAAAAATCATTATTTCATGTATTTTTTAAAAATCAATTCATTGAGATCTGATCAGTCTTGGTTTGACCGATTACGGTTTGAAACCCGATTTAGTAGGTGGATCAATCCAATCACCGGTTCGGGTTTTGAATACTATGTTGCACACTGATCAATCCTAACCACAAATCTCCCACCAACCAAATGTTGTCTGAACTGCACCAAAGCATTCATAATGGTTAGCATCTCCTTGTCGTAAATGGAGTAGAACCTCTCTAGTTTCCTTGAACTTCTGAATCTTAAATGTTATTGGATGTTTATTTTGCATCAATACAGCTCCTATACCCTCTCTCAAAGCATCACACTAATGCATAAAGGGCAAAGTGAAATCAAGAACTATCAATTACTAGACAAGTGCTCATCACCTCCTTGAGCTTGTTGAATGCTTGTTGAGCTTTCTCAATCCACCTAAATGCCCCTTTCTTCGTAAAATCTGTTAAGGGTGAACCCAACTACAAAAACCCCTTAACAAGGCACCTATAATAACTACATAATCCAAAGAATCCCTGCAACTCTGTAAGGGTCTTGGGCACTTGTATCTTCTCTTGATGCACCTGCACCCCTTGCACACTGATCACATGCCCTAAATATAGAATCTCTATCAAACCGAATTCACATTTTGACTCCTTGGCATACAATGATTACTCCCCCACAATACCCAATATCTCATCTAAATGCCTCAAGTGATTCTCACATGTCCTTTTGTAATGTCCCCATTTTCATTTCCCCTTATGATGCAGCTAGAATGGATTTCCAAGGTTGGTGACAGCTTGGTCATGGGAGCGATATTTCATTATCAATGGGCCCAAAGGGTTTTGGAGGAGTTTTACGGGGTCCAACAGGGAATCGCTCACATCATTTCATCATCAAGGTCAATTCCACACAACTTATTCTTGGTTCTGCTTCATTCTGACAATTCTTGTAAAACGAGGTTATTATTGAGCATATCTTAATTAAATACATTTAAGGTCTCATTTTGGGAGGAATATTTGAAGAAACACCTTAGTGTACTCGCTCATTGGAATTGAAACGGAGAGATTTACAAGATGGTATGGTGAAAAATGATTTCAGTGGTCAAAGAGATCGTAGAGCCAGATTTATCATTTTCCAAGATTAAAAGTGACTTTAATTAGTCACTCATTAATTAAAAAGGGGAAATGCTTAATTGACGAAAAAGGCCAGAAAGGGGGAAAGTGACTTAAATAAAATAAAATATAAGTCACTTAAATAAAGTAAAGGGGAGAATCTTCTAGAATGGAAATAAAATAATAAAATAAAGTACTTCTAGAAGGTTGGAGAGGGATCCATTTGATCTTTAAAAGGAAGGGAAGCAACTCATTTGGGACATATTGGAGTTGAGTATTTTTCTATTGGTGACATTTGGAGAACTTGGTTCTCAACTTCAGTAGCCCCAGGACGAATCCCCTTGGGCATTTCGACGAGAGTGGACAAAAAGCCATCTCAACCCTGGGTGAATTCATCCAAAATTCACATGTGCACTTACATTGTTTCTAGTTTCAATTTTGGAGGCCAGCATCAACATTGTAGCATATATTTTGGGTGGCCATTATCTCCACTATTCCCAGCTATTCTGTATTTTAATATATTCTAGTTAATATAATAAAGTTGAGTTTGTTGCAGAGTTTAGCTAGGCAACGAGAGAAAACGATCCGGGGAAGAGCGAAAGACTAGGGTTGTAGGTGTCTGAAGAGGTTTTCTCCATGGACGGATGCAGAGGAGGGAGCTCCACTCCCTCCTACAAAGAGGCAGTGGCCAACAAGGGCAAGAAACCCCCAAAATCAGGCAGAGGTAACACTAAGGAAGGAGGAAAAAACAAGGAAGAGGAAACAGAAAGTAACAAAGCGAAGGAGAATGATGGCACAAAAGGCAAGGAGGAAAATTACAAAAAATAGGGAACAAAAGACATGAAACAAAAGGGACCGTGCAAGCCCAAAGCTGAAATCACTCCCAGAGTTGTTTTGAATGACCCAGCGTTGCAGGCGCACAGGGAGCACATGTAGACTTATGCGATCATATGCAAATTCATGGGACTATGGCCCACTAAAAAGGCTTTACAAACATGGATCAGATACCATTGGAAGCCTAAAGGAAGCATTGACCTTCATCTAGGTTCCAAGGGTTTCTTCACTGTGGTGTTTGCGAATATTGAAGACAAAGACAAAGTGTTTGAAGGCGGGCTCTACTTCTATGCAGCAGCAGGGCTCTATATGTGGCCGTGGAAGATGAACTTCGTACCGGAGCGGGAAACCTTTACCTTAGTCCCAGTTTGGGTAAGACTCTATTCTCTACCTCTGGATTATTGGCAAATAGAATCATTCACTGCCATAGGCAATAAATTAGGAAGGTATGTCAAAACTTCTGAAGCCACAAGGAGGCGAAAATATACCTCCTTTGCTAGGATCTATGTAGAGATGGATCTATCTGGAGCACTTCTGGATGAGGTCATATTGAAGGTTTTTGATGAGGAATGGGTGCAGATAGTTGACTACGAGCATATTCCATTTAAATGTCGTAAATGTCATGAACACGGGCACCTTCTAAGAGACTGCCCTCTCAGTAAAGCAGAGAACAAAAGCAAACCTAACACAATCAAAGAAGCAGATAGCTTTCACAAAGTAGCTCACAAAGGTAAAAGCGGCAAAAAAGGGCCAAAGTAACGCCTAAGTGGAGGTCAAAAGGTGAGGCCAAATCAGTTCCATGTTCTTGAAGAGGAGGAAGAAACAGCAGGTGAAGATCAAGTAATGAAGGATGGTTATGATAAGCAGGAGAAGGAAGAAGAACAGGATCAGGAACAAGTAAATGAAAAACAGAAAGGGATCATGATGAGTGAATCAGAGACGGATATGGATCAGGAAATGACCTAGAGTGAGATGGAAATGGAGGACAATGAGTTACAAGAGATTCTTGACAGAGAAAACCTAGATCTAGAAGGGTTCTTGAGTAAGGGAACAACTGGTGGGGTAGAATCTCTACCACAAGAAGAATGCAATCGAATAAAGCAATTATTCTTATGGAAAACTCAGCCAAAGGGCATGGCAGAAGAAAACGACATTGAAAGACAAGGCAACCAAGGAGTGAAAGCAGTAAAAACAACTCCAGGATTAGCACCGAGAAACCCAGGAAAAAAAGAGGCAAAAAAAAGCAGAATGAGCTACTAATGGAATGTGGCAAGCTCGTGATAGACTCAGGTAAGATGAAAGATCTAACCAATTACTCCTTTACCAATCTGTAATTATGAAGTTTACAACTTGGAACATCAGAGGTCTAGGCAGCAAAAGAAAACAGAGAATGTTGAATAACAGAATGAAACAGGCAGCTCCGAATATAATTTTTGTCCAAGAAACGAAATGCTTTGTTCAAAAGTTAAGGTAAATCCATAGTAAGTGGCTCAGCAGATATGAATTTCTAGAAGTCAAAGCAGAAAATACAGCAGGGGGTATCCTCACCCTCTGGAATCCACAAAAAATAGGACTAATTGATGCGGAGGCATCAAGGAATTATTTATCAGTTGTTATACAGCCTGTAGGAGATAGGGACACTTATCTAGTAACGAATGTTTATGGCCCTCAAAGGTTAGATGACAAAATCAAGTTTATTGACTCCTTGGTGGACCTCCAGAACATATATGCAAGGTTACCGTGGGTTATAGGAGGAGACTTCAACATGATTAGATCTCTCTCGGAAAAAAAAAAAAGGGGGTACAAGAGCACTAAACAAAGATTCCTCGGCTTTCCAAATCTTTTCAGAAAACATGAAGCTGGTGGACATTGAGACAAACAATGGTCTATGTACATGGAACAACAAAAGAGGAGGGGATCCCCAGGTAGCTTCCAAGCTAGACAAATTCATGATCTCTGAGGAGCTCATACTTCTAGACAAGGAAATAATAGCAAGTATTCTTCCTTTTGGAGGTTCAAATCACTGGTCGATTCAGATGGAGATCAAGGGCATTGGCACCCCAAGAAACAAACCGTTCAAGTTTGAAAATATATGGCTTTCACACCCTGAATTCATCAACAACATTGGAAAATGGTGGGCTGAAGACTTGCAGATTCAGGGATCAACTATGTTCCTGCTACATAAAAGATTAAAACACATCAAGCTGAAGCTAAAGGATTGGAACAAGAAGGAATTTGGCAATATTTTCATAAGTAAGAAAATTGTGGAAAACAAAATCCTAGAGCTCAATCAAGCTTTGATCAAGGATGGCTTTAATAAAGACAAAAATGATCTAGCAAAGAAATATCACCAAGAATGGGAAATGTTGTGTAAACAAGAAGAAATTTTTTGGAAACAAAAATCTAGGGTTCTATGGCTAAAAGAAGGAGAACGTAATACTAAATTTTTCCATAGATCTACAATTGCAAACAGAACTCACAACAGAATCTCTTCGATCAAGGACGAGGATGGCCAAATTCATCAATCCCATGAGGAGATAGATGCAGTGTTAGTAAAGCACTTTCGTGACATTGCCAAGGAAAACTTTTCAGGAAGAGAACCTTTCATTAAGGACTTAATTAAACATATCCCTAAACTGGTATCCAGAGAGGATAATTGTAATCTCAACAGACCTGTAACTGAAAAGGAGGTCAGTGAGGTCCTCAAGGAAATGCAAAATGGCAAGGCTCCAAGTCCGGATGGATTCAATGTGGATTTCTTCAAAGCCTGCTGGAATATTGTAAAAAGGGATATTGTAGAGATAGTTGAAGATTCTAGGCAGAACAAGACCATTTTGAAAGCTCTCAATACCTCCTTTATTGCCCTTATTCCAAAACAAGATAATGCTCAAATGCCAGAGAGATATAGGCCCATCGCTTTATGCAATGTTGTCTACAAGATAATATCCAAGGTTGTAGCTAACAGACTCAAACCCCTGCTGCCCACGCTTGTCTCGGGGGAACAAACTGGTTATGTAGAAGACAGAGAAATTCTGGACAATATAATTCAAGCTCACGAGGTGGTTCACTCGTTAACAAGCAACAAGAGAGCAGGTATGATCATGCAACTGGACATAGCCAAAGCATATGACAAAGTGAATTGGATATACATCAAAAAAGTGCTCACAGCATTTGGTTTTGATCATAATTGGGTTAGATGGGTCATGGCCCTGGTGACTTCATCCAGCTTTTCAATTTTGGCGAATGGCTCTCCATCTGAACTTTTTCTCCCTTCCAGGGGACTTAGACAGGGAGATCCACTCTCTCCTTTTCTCTTCATCCTCATGATGGAAGGGTTGGGGCGGTCCATTAAGCATGCAAGAGTTATGGGAAGAATTCAAGGACTCCAACTTTCGGAGAATGGGCAAGTTCTGACTCATCAACAGTTTGTAGATGATACCATGTTACAGGGAATTCTCATAGTTAAGGAAGCACTTGCTTACAAACAAATTTTGAATGACTTCGCTAAGGCTACAGGCATGGAAGTCAATCTTTCCAAATCAAAAATCTTTTTCTTTAATACTCATATTGCCATCCAGAGAAATGTCTCCAGAATTTTAGGCTTTCAAAGAGAATCCCTTCCCTCTAAGTATTTGGGAGTACCTCTTACAGCTAAACCCTGGCACAAGAGCATATGGGATCCGTTAACAATTAAAATGCAAGACAAAATCAGGAAATGGACAATCAAATCTTTAAACTTAGCTAGCAGACTAGTTCTTACTAAGGCTGTACTCCAGGATATCCCAATCTTTATGATATCAGCTCTCCCAGCTCCAATAGGAGTCTTGCAGCAATTTAGGAATATTCAACGAGATTTTCTTTGGGGCAAAGAGGAAACAAGGAAAAAATGGGCTTTAGTCTCATGGGATAAGATCTGTAAACCCAAGATCCAAGGAGGCCTAGGTTTGGATAATCTAGAGATTCTCAGCAAGGCTCTAGGATCCAAACTTTGGTGGAGGTGGGTTAAGGATCCTAAAGCTCAATGGGCAAGCATCTGGAAGGAAAAGTATGCCAATGCCTGGCTGGATTCTGATATCATACGAATGACAGGAACAATGAAAGGCTCTCCCATATGGAACAAAGCCTGGGAGAACAGAGGAGTGGTTCAAAAAAACAATTTCTGGGAAATCAAAGAGGGAGATCTAGCACTTTTCTGGGAGGACAAATGGCAACAAGAACCTAATCTACTGAAGGAAGAATTTTTGGGTCTCAAGCATGAGACAGACAAACAAGGATTAGTAAAGGTGAAAGACTTTTGGGAGAATTCACTTAATGTAGGAAAATGGAGATCATGGAAAAAAATAGAGGGCAGAGAGGATAGAACCCTCAACAGTAAAGCAGAGTCCCTTAAGAGGATGTTGGATCAGAGGATGATTTTAGTAACCGAAGGGTAGGACCAACTGAGATGGGGTAACAACAAAGAGGGAAACTTTAATATCAAGGAGGCTAAAGGTATTCTCCTTGATCTAGAACCCCAAGCTCCAAATAAAACTTGGCAGAAGCTATGGAGGCACAAAGGCTGGATGAAAATCAAACTCTTTATGTGGTTAGTTCACCACAGAAAAATTTTAACCTGGGACAACCTTAAAAAAAGGGGTATGCTGGGACCCTCCAGATGCCAGCTCTGTGAGGCCCAAGAGGAGACTATGGAATATCTTCTCAACTACTGCATTTTCACCGCCAGGATATGGGATTTTTTTACCAACATCTTCAATCAGTCTGATAGAGACAAAGAAAGTATTACTAACACTCTAAACAACTGGAGGAATAATTTTTCGGATTATGAAGTTCTCAATTCTGCCTGGGAGCTCTTGCCAAGTTTCATTATATGGAATGTGTGGAAAGAAAGAAATAAAAGAATATTCAAAGAGGTAAAGAATGCCTCTCTTCGCCTGGTAGAGCTGATCTTAAAACAACTTAAGGAGACAGTTGGTACCACAGTAAGGGATCTCCGCAAAAATCCTCCCTCAGAAGAAGAGTTAAGAATTCTCTAGAAGTTAGGCATGCAGGGGCTTATTCCACAAGGTCCAGACAGGAAAATAAGCATGAGAGAAAAAGTGGAGGAGTTCTGGCATCCTCTCCCTGAAGGTTTTTTAAAATACAACATCGATGGAGCTTCTAAAGGCAACCCGGGGGAGGCTGGCTTTGGGGGAGTTCTTAGGGATGATACTAGTAGCATAATCTCCCTCTTCCATGGACACTTATGAAAAGCCACCAACAACATGGCAGAACTAATGGCGTTGGAACAATGCTTAGAATTTCTGATACAGAACAATTGCCAAAATGTCATAATAGAAGCGGATTCAGAGTTAGTCATCAACGCATCCAAGAGAATCAGTGATGGAACAGGGCTGGAAAAGGTTACAAAACACTGGAGGTTAACTCGGGTTCTCCATAAAATCCAAGTACATCTACAGGAACTACGTACTCTCAGATTCATTCATGCTCGAAGAAAGGCCAACAAATTGGCAGACATTCTAGCCAACCAAGGTG
>APFE030509945.1:1278-34072 GCA_000404065.3 Pinus taeda
GTTGCTGAAACACGGCTGCTGCAACTCAGCCGCTGATACACCGCTGCTGAAACACGGTTGCTGTAACACGGCTGCTGCAACTCAACTGCTGATACATCGCCGCTGAAACATGGTTGCTGCAACTCCGCTGCTGATACTCCGCAGCTCACTGTCCAGAAATCACCCTTGCTCTCTTGCTCTCCTTCTCTCAATCTTCTCATGAAAGAATTGAATCGAATGTGATCTTTTCCTCCTTTCCTCCCTTAATATAACTCCAAGTGACTTTTGGGTGATCCAAGTGACTTTTGGGTGATCTCTAAATCCAATGGCTGAAATAGATTTAGATCAATGGCTGAGATTAAATGCACATTTAAATCTCACTTTTTATTTTTTAATTCATCCACTTTAATAGAGACCCACTTAGTCATTTATTTCCAAAGTCACTTTTCCTTTCTAATTTTTCATTGACTTTATAAAAGTCACTTTAAAATTAGACTTAGTAACTTTATCACTTAAAGTCACTTTTAAATTAGATTTTAACTTTTTAAAAATTATAAAGTCACTTTAGGAGAAAAATTAAAATCTTTTGGACACTTTTCCCTAGGCCAAAGATCAAATCCTAAGGGAACCACCTGTCCTCCGGTACCAAATTTCAACAACTAAAACATTGAGCACATGTGGGGGTTATTTAATTGCTAGCCGACCTTGACGAATTGTCTCATAACACATTTATTTCATATCTCTTTGAATACTTATCGGAATCGGATGATCTTTAGATCAATCCTACACCTCTCGATGAGAGAGATCCAAGAAAAATATCAGCTGCCATAAATAAGATGACCCACATGGAGTTTGGCCCTAGTTGCCAATTTTAACAAACCCCCAATGTAGCTCAACGATCAGCTTGTAAAGGGAGTGAAAAATACTCAAAATTGAATCTAAAATCAACTGATAACACCTTTAAACTTACTCCCTTTCCACCAATGTCTTCTTCTTCATCAACAATGAAACTCAATGTTGGAATCCAAGTGATCCCACTCCAATACAAGCTAGGATGTATAGTTTCAACACTGAAACCAACAATCAAAATTAGGGTTTCCACAAACCCTAGACTCTTGCTCAAAAGCTCTCCAAAATTCTATTTTTCAAGTGAACAAATGCAAGAATGAGAAGATATAACCAATTGACTATTTTGCCACCCTTTTACTCTTTTATTTTAATAAACTTATAAAGTCACTTTAGTGGGTTTTCCCACATTATAATTGAAAAGTGACTTTCTGTTAGCCTAGGATCCATGTCTCATTTTCCCCCTTTAGCTTTTATAAAGTTTTCTCCTAAGCAAATTGTGCTCCCTTGATTAATATTCCCGTCCTAGCCTATAGGAACTTAATTAGGCTAGCAGAATCATCCCCTTATGTCTCCTAAGCGGATGGGAACATTACAGTCCTCCTCACCCAAGATTGTTTTTCCTCAAGCAACTTCAATTTGGGATGTTAAAGCACTTGTTCTCCTTCCCAAGTGGCATCTTCGACAAGAAAATCTTACCATTTGACTACGTATTCTTTAATGGTCCTATTTTTGAGCTTCCATTCCCTTGCCTCCAAAATTTCTTCTTGGAACAAAATCAACTCCCCTTCTTCATCCAATGGTTGGAGCTCAATAGGAGTGCCAATGTATTGTCTCGGGGCCTTCTTGAGGCATGAAACATGGAGACATTATGTATCTTACACCCCTTTGGAAACTCCAACTTATAGGCCACGTCTCATATGTGCCTCACAATCCTGTAGGGTCCATAGAATCTGAGTTTCAATTTCTTTGCCCCGTTCCTTTTAACTAACGATTGTCGATAGGGTTTTAGATGAAGATATGCCCGGTCCTCAACCTCAAAGCTACGCTCCACCCAATGTCTATCTACATAAATTCTTTGTTGATTTTGAGCCATCTACAAAATTCAAAATATCTTTGAAGAGATGCAATAAGTTTGGGCTCTCCTGAATCCAATCCTTAGCTATAGGCGCCCTATTGTCTCCAAACACCCAATCTAAAAATGTTGCTGCACCATACCCATACAGGGCTCTAAAAAGGGTCATTTCAATTAACATGTGATAAGTGGTGTTATAACAATGCTCTCCCAAGTGCAAACGCTTTATACAAGCTTTTTGTTGGCCCGACACATAGTTTCTCAAATAGCCCTGCAGCCATTTGTTGACTATCTCAACCTACCCATCAATCTGCAGATGGTAACTAGTACTCGACGTTAACTTCATCCCAAACAACTTGAACAACTCTTGCCCAAATCCCCCCCATGAACCTGTTGTCCCTGACACACAAAATGGTCTTTGGAAGTCCATGCAATTGGAATATCTCTCTAAAAAAATCAATGTTGCGAACATCGGCAAGGGTTCAAAAAATCAAAAAATCGTAAATATCGATAAAAAATCGGCAAAATTAAGATACCATAAAAATACCTTTAAAAATAGGCAAAAATCGGTTAGGACAAAAAATCGTGATTTTAAGATAAAATCGAGATGTTCGCAACATTGAAAAAAATAACTTTGCCACCTATGACGCCGAATATTGGGAATGTATGGTGAAGCACTGTCCAAACTTCGAAGTTGATCAACCACCACATAAATGCAATCATTCCCCTACACCTGAGGTAACCCGATAATGAAATCCACGGAAAAGTTTTCCCATTTTTAACCAGGTATGGTAAGTGGCTGAAGTAATCCTGCAAGATGAGTGTGCTCTACTTTATTTTGTTGGCAAATGTTGCACTCCCTCACAAATCAATACGCTTGTCTTAAGGCCCTTCCATGTGAATCTTTCCCTGATCTACCTGTAAGTTTTCAAGTACCCAGGGTGCCCTGGCAGTGGTGAGTTGTGCATTGCTTGCATGATCTTTCCTTTAAGTTGAGACTTTGGAACCAAGTAGATCTTGTCTTTGTAATAAATAATGTCATCTCTGACACAGTACCTGTCATAAATTTGTTCTTGGATTACTCAACTAGCAGAAGAGATTTCTAGTCGGTTGCAATCTCCATGGGAGAGAGAGAGTGGGTGGCATTCTGGAAAGGGCATCAGCTACCACATTGCTTTTGCCCTTAATGTACTCAATCTCGAAATCATAAGCTTGAAGCTTAATGATCCATTTATGTTGACGCTCAACTCTTTTTGCTCTGTGAGGAACTTTAAGCTATTGTGATCTTTTTTCACCTTAAATCTGTTCCCCACCAAGTACTATATGAATTTGGTCAGTGCATGCATGATGGCCAACATCTCGTTAACATATATTGAATAATGTCACGCATATTCCCTGAGTTTGCGGCTCTCAAAGCAATGAGATGGTTATTCTACATCAACATGGCTCCTATCCATGTCCCTAACGCATCAGACTCAAGCACAAATGGTTGAGTGAAGTCTGTTAATGCTAACACAGGACATGAACTCATCACTTGTTTCATCTTCTCAAAGGTTGCTTGTGCCTCCTCTGTCAAACAAAAACTCCCTTCTTAGCGAGGTTTGTAAGAGGTGTTGTCAATTGTGAGTACCCCTTAATGAACTTCCTGTAATACGTGTAGAGACCTAGGACATTTTTTAGTTTTGTCACATTCTTTAGGGTGTGCCACTTG
Source organism: Pinus taeda (assembly GCA_000404065.3). NCBI lineage: Eukaryota > Viridiplantae > Streptophyta > Pinopsida > Pinales > Pinaceae > Pinus > Pinus taeda. The sequence goes on from APFE030509945.1 coordinate 4,890, forward strand.
TTGACCACTCCATGTCAACTACCCCATAGCTATACATCTTTTCGCGCATGGATTTCCATCGTGTTCGAGCACTTAGATGATCCACAGACTCATCATTATCAGTTATATGTACACTGGAGTTTTGTAAACCCATTCTGCATTCTGTAATGTAAATGATCCTAGTAAGACAAATGTATGTAACAACCTAGGTAAATTTATTTTTCTGATGATGATTTCTATCATAGGAGGCTTTTAGTTTCACTGATTCATGTGTGTTTCTAAACACGAATGATCGGTAACGAATGGGTATTCCCTCTTCATGGGTTAGAGATGTAATATTTCATATAAAAAATATTTCGTGCATGGTCCCTCATAGTTAGACACCATGGCTAAATATTAGAAGGTTGAAGAAAATAATAATCCCCTCATGAGTCAATTAATTAAAATTTCTAGCTAAAATAAATTAAAATGTTAAAGCCAAAAATTTAATTAATTTAGGTCTTACGAAAAATTAAATTCTCCAACATTTAAAATTCGTGGGTTTTAAAGTTCTCAATTTTTAGAGGTCCCCGACCAAGGGAATATTGAAAATTTCAAGATATTTTGAACCCTTGGGCAACAGTAGATAAGTCAAAGTCAACTTTTTGCAGCAATTAACTCAAAATAGTCATTTTTGAATTAATTAAAAGGAAATTAAAAATGAAATTCGAATTTCCTCAAAAAGTAACTTTATTTCAACGATGATGATCAAAAGATCATTTGATCTTCATCAATGGTTGAGATTGCATTGACAGAGATCAAGCCAACTAGCCATTGGAGAATTTTCCTATAAATGAGAGGCCTCTCTCCATTATTTGCATCTAATTTTGAATCGTGTACTTCTTCTAAGAAAGCTCTTGTAACTTTTTTCTAATTAATAAAATGCAAAGACTTTGGGGTTTCAGATCGTGGTGTTCCTCTTTCAGATTTATGTGGTAATATTGTTATTAATACTTTGTTGCTTTTATTTGCATTTGTTGGTTAATAGCCTTTGAGAATTAATCTGTGTATAGGTATCTTGCACAAATTTCTAGGTATCATTTTAATTTGATAGAAGTAGCAAGTATTTCTATTTCTTGATAATTTTATGATCATTTTTTAAATCTCTATTAATCTCACAAGCAGATTTAAGTGTGCAGAAGTTATCATTTAGAATTTGAGCATTTGGGGAAGTCCTCAGCTGAACCGACTCTCAGATTACAAAATCTAAAATAGCCCACTATCTTTTTAATTTCTGAAGTCATTTTATAAAATATTTTACTTGCAGGGTTTTTCTTGGGTTTATGTCTCTATAAAATTTCAAATATATTTCTAAATATTGTGCAAAAATTAGCTTAAATCTGGCTAATAGAAGGCTTTGATCTGCAGATTTGTAGAATATTATTGTAGATTTGTAAATATCAAATTTTTTAATTCATTGGGGTTTTGGGTATTTCATATTTTTGTATATACATGCTTTGGGGTTTTTTCTATCTTTTATTTGTACAGGAACAGATATGAAAATTGCAGGTGATTTTTGTGGATTCCGAAAAGAAATCTAAGCCTGAGGGCATCTCCATTTTGTTTGCAGGTTGAAGATAAATTTCAAAAAGATCGTGGGCAAAAAATTTTTAGGGCCTTGAGGCCGCACTAGCCATCTCTGACGTCTTTCTCAGTTTCCCTTTCAACCTTATGGCCTCCCCTCTTTCACCAAAATTCCCACTAATTTTTCCTAATTTTTTTGCTAAAAATTTCCCAAAACAGATTTTAACAAAGTTTTTCATAAAAACATTTATGAGTTGAGGATTTTCAGTGATTCGGGTAGCATATCTTCAGGTGTCTTGAAGCCCCTAAGGGATCACTGGTGCACATCCTCTAAAACCTTACCTTTTTCATTGATCTAATTGAAAGCAAGATTAATACTCGCAAAATAAATTAGTTATCTGAAATTTAGCTACAAAGTAGTTTTCATCCTTCACTGCGTTACATTTTAGAAATATAATTAATTTCATAAACTTTTGCATACTATTTTCTGAATAGTATTTCACTGTTTTTTTAAGTTATTTTCTCAGTTTTTAGATCAAATACATCAATAGATCAGAAAGAATTAAACTCAGAAACTTTCTAAATTTAGCAACAGATTTAATTTACATTTTTACTGTTGTTTAATTGCAGAAATAGAAGTTAGTTTCAATAACTTTTGCAAACAAACTTCTGCAAATTGTTTTACTGTTGTTCGGTAGTTTATTTCTGAGTTTTTTGGATCCAATACATCAATAGATCAGAAATAATTGAACTCAGAAATTTTCTTAATTGTAGTTATCAGTTTGTCATTTAAAAATTTTTGTTGTTATAAATAGAAATTTCTAAATATTGCATGGTTACAAGACTGTTGTTTTAGAATATATTGCTAGTTTTAACATTTGATGTAAAAGCAAATTACTAGACTGATATTTCATTAATGTGATATGAGTTTAAAACATTTAGTTTAATTTCTAGAGTTCATTTGTTTTTTACATGCTTATGCAAGTAGGACTAATCTAGTTTTACTTATGCATCAAATGATCTTGGTTGGGTATTTCATACAAATGAATTTTTGAATTTAAAGGTGTTTTATTCTAGCATTTTACATTTCAGTCCATTGTGCATTTTAGTAATTATTTGTGCAGATTTTACATTTTGCAGTGCTAGTATAAGTACTTACTTTCACATTTAGATCACCACCTTTCTGAACCTTAAGGTAAGTAACATTTAAGACATATTTCTTAAATAATTTTAGGCTCTCATTTAACTAAAATTAACCAAGTCCTTGCATTTCACATAGTTTTAATTTTGCATTTACATATGAGACAATCAAGTTTTTTCAACAACAGTTTTCTATCCTTTACTTGAACCTTATTTTTTCGCAAGATAGTTGACTCCACAAGGCACTAGTATCACTTTCTTCAAATCATTTTGAATCCTTAAGTTCTTGCGCAATCTAAAACAAGTATTGGTTGCTTAGATGTGTCTCTCAGGTTGGTTGGTTTCCAACTAATCTTTCATTTTTCCATTTCCATAAGGTCTACCCCCCTTAGTCTGCTATTTGGAGACAACTCAAACGGAGTGATTGGGGATCAGTGTAACAACCCTCGATCTGAGCCGTTGTCGCAGTACCTAGACATTATGTGCGACAACACCACTCAAGGATTGCCTTGATTTTCTCCTGGTGTACTTAGACCCATAGTATTAAAAACTAGAACCGATGACCGAACTGGTCCACCTAATAAACCGGGTTTCAAACTGGGACTAGTTAGATCTCAATGAAGCGGTTTTTAGAAAAACATATGAAATAATTAATTTTTAATGAAAAAAACTATATTTAAGATTTAACTGCATGATTCCAAACCAATAGGCACAAAATATGCAAAGTTTGCTCATATATATACCATATAAAGGTGAATATATCAAAATGGCACCAAATACAATACATATCAGCAACAAAATATATAATCAATGAGGCTTTAAATGGCTTCTAGAGTCCAAAAACAAAGCCTACAAGCTATGGGACCACTAGCCTACTACAAGTCTACATATATGATATTATTGATCAACATTATCACTTGAAAGTTGAAACTTCTCACTATGATCAAACTCAGTAGGTTGAGTCTCAACTCTCAAACTTTGCAACTGCTTGAGTCACAAACTTCTTTGTTGGTTCAGTGACTTGAGTCTCAAACTTCTAAAGATATTCTGCCCTATTACTGCATTTGGTGCTCCACATGGCTATACATGGCCTCCTATCCCAGCCAAGTGTTGCTTGAACCTGTTAATACCCCCTCCTTCAATATATTTTTGGCAATATTTGCAGATCATTTTGCCATCAATCATATAACGGTGAGCTCATGCAGTATCCTTGGCTTTTGGAGGCATGGTGGCTAGTACAGCTCAAACTCTCTATTCTTCCACTACTTCAGCAAAAACTCAACACTCTCCAAGCTCTCAATGAAACTCACAAAAACTCCAAATGTATGAGGCAAATGAGAGGAGAAACGTCCTTTTATTAGCTAGGAAGGGGTGTTTTTGGACGGAAACAACCCTTAGTTTCCCTCCAAACCACCCCAGAAGCCGCCCAATGGGTCTGTGGCTGACGTGGCAATGAACCGACTGGTTTACGACAGAACCAGCCACTTTACCCATCTAGGCCCAGTTTTTGTGAAAAAACGGTGAAACGGAGGCTTGAACCTGGTTTTTACGTCGATCCGGGTGGTTTAGCCAATGAACCAATGGGCTTTTAATACTATGCTTTGACCCCATTCTCCCCAATCACATGACCCAAATAAAGCATCTCAGTCATACCAAACTCACATTTGGACTCTTTTGCATAAAATTATTGTTCTTCCATAATTCCCAACACCTCGTCCAAATGCCTGAGATGATCCTCCCAAGTCGTGCTATAAAGGAATATGTCATCAAAGAAAACCAACATATACTTCCGCAACTGTTTATTGAACACATGGTTCAAGCAGGATTGAAATGTAGAAGGGCCATTGGTTAGCCCAAATGGCATAACCAAAAACTCATAGTGCCCATAATGGCACCAAAAAGTAATCTTCGAGATATGTTGGTGACCAACACTGCCAACCTCTGAAATTCTTAAGGTATATGCCTGTAGACTGCCAATCTATTTGAGTTGTGCCAACTCTTTGAAATGAATCTCAAGGTCCTTGTCAAAAGCAAGCAATGAGATTTTATGAAAACTCCTCATATGTGGTTATGCTAGCATGACCCAAAGTCACTAACCCATGGTACCACCATTCATGGGCCTCGCCATCCAAATCTAGGGTAGCCAACTTAACAGCATATGTCTTTGTCATCTGATTGAGCTAGAAATAGGTGTCCAACTTCTAAACCCATGATCTAGCTAACCATTTTAAGGATCCATCAAAACATAAGAGGGTCACTTTCCCCAGTGTTTTCTATAAATTTTGGTGATGCATCATAGACTTCTTAGCTCCTTTAGGCTTGTTTCATATCTTGAGGTTACAAAAGTCTGTGAAAGTCATGGCAGTTTAAAAGTCTCATCCATGCCTCCTATATTCCTCCAAATATGCCCCAAAAGGCTCATCCTGATCAACTTGCTCCACTTTGCCAACAGCGGTCTCATTTAAAAATTGTGGCATAATTGATCTAGATGACTTGTTGTATATGTGAGAGTGGCTTTGCATGGTTGTGCATGCATGGTTGCCTTCTCCACTATTAGACCCTTCATCATTGATGGGATCTTTCTTCTATTGTTCCCCCTATTGTGTTATTGGCTAACTTCCTCATCAACTTCATCATCACCTTCTAGCCATTGGCCAGATCATTCAGGATGCTAACCAAATTGTTGTTCTTGGTTCTCTCTATTGCCCATGACTATCTCGCCCTTTTCAAACTGTACTTCTTCCTCCTTTAAAACTAGAGTGGGTTCTCTAACCTTGTAGCGTCTCTTATAGGTGACGTATGGGTGATCTTCAGAACTAATCAACTATTGTCGTAAACTGCCCTTCAAACCACATAGTTGTCCAAGTCCATGCTCTAATACCATTGTAAGATACCCCCTTGGAATATTTCAAAATTTCCCACGAATTTTTCTAAGTCTACTTGGTTTTGTCACTAAGATGTTTTGTCAAACAAATTGCATGCATAGGATTGTCGGTGTAATTTGTGTATTTTATTCAAATATAATGTGCCCAGTACCAAATGAACACCATAAACACTTCAAAACAACATTATATCATTCCTATAAAATTCAGAGATTTTACATAACATGGATAGATGATCACACAGCTATAATAGAGAGGAATGAGATAATAAATGGGCACAAATTTGTACCAACAGACAAACTGTGATATAACAGTCCAGGTGAGTAAAATTGGATACTTGGCCCAAGTAGAAATGTTGCTCTTATAAACAGTGAACACCTTCAGCTCTTCCAACACGTACTCAGCCAGTAAACACAGTATCTTTGGTAGCTTGAATAGGTACTAAAGAGACAAATTCGGCTTGCTTCAAACAGCTACTCAGTCTCTTTTATCAGATTTCGACCCTTCGAAAAACTCGAACTCGGCCTTCAATAGATGATAGATGTGCTCAGATTTGAGTGGTACTCGGCCAGCAAACTCAAAGGGCAAACTCGACCCCATTTACAAGTGAAACTCGGCCTCTTTATGTAACAAAACTCGGCCCAACGAAAGATGGAATTCGGCCTCAAGATAATGACAGGACTCGGTCCTCTTAGCAAGTTATCTCAGCCACCACGCGAAAGAATAAACTCGTTCCAATATCCAACAAGAGACTATGGAAACTCAACCCTCAATGTAGCTCAACAATCAGCCTGTAAAGAGAGTGAGGAATACTCAAAACTAAATATAAAATCCATTAATAACACCTTTAAACTTACTCTTTTTTCATCACTGCCTTCTTCTCTATCAACAATAAAGCTCAATCTCGGAAGCTGAGTGATCACGCTTCAATACTAAGCTAGGATATATAGTTTCAACATCAAAACCAACAGCCATAATGAAGGTTTCCAAAAACCCTCGACTCTTTCTCAAGAGCTTTCCAAAATCCTATTTTTGAAGTGAATAAATGCAAGAAATGAAAAAAAGACTCCTCACTTTCCCCTTTTATAACTCACTTGACTCTTTTGCCACCATTTTACCATTTTATTAATAGTCATTTTAGTGGATTTTCTCACTTTATAATTTAAAAGTGATTTTTAGTTAACCTGGGACCCATATCATATTTTTCACCTTTTAGATTAATAAGGATTTCTTCTAGGCAAGTTGTGTTCCCTTGATTCATTTTCCCGTCATAGCCTAAGGGAACTTAATTAGTCTAGCGAAATCATCCCCTTTGTCTCCTAAGCGGATGGGGACATTACAATAAGATAAAGGAGAATTTAATATTACCCTTAATTACCAAGGTCACAGACTCCTCAGAGCTCTACACCCCATCTTTGTTCCATCTTCATGGGACAAAAAATCTAAGGGGGTGCCTTCAAGGGATGGAACATCCCCCCCCTTGGGGAAATGCATCCCCCACATTGGTGAAATGTTTCCCCATGCATTTTCCCAAGTTTCCCCCAAAGGGGGATTCGGGGGAAATATTTCCCCAGGTGTTTCCCTCCCTAGAGCATGGAAAACATGAGAGGCATGTCCCCTGACCTTGGGGGACACATTCCTGTGGAACACTGAAACTGAAAACAGAGAGAAACCATTCAAAGGGTTGAAATTTAATGGTATTTCTGATAAGGAATAAAAAATGATGCAACATAGAAAGAAACAATTCAAAGAATGTTGGAAACTTTGCTTTTCCAGTTGAGGCAAAAGAGTAATTAGAGCCAACAGAAATTAATAAACAAATTAGGGTTGCCCATTAAATCAAGGGAAGTTCAAAATTTCAAATGCAAATTCTAGCTTCAGGCATAATTCGGTTGGTTCAAAGTAAAATTGACTAAATGGCTAGGTTGTTATAGATTCTTAGAAAAATTCACAAAGCATCATAATGAAGCTACAAGAATATGTTTTTATTTATTTGGCCGCAAAAAACTGAAAGACTAGGTTGTTATAGATTCTTAAAGTAACTCACAAAGCATTATAACAAAGTTACAAGAATATGTTTTTATTTATTTCACCACAAAAGATCAAAATTTACTTAACTTACCTGTAAATGCAAAGGTGCTCTTCCTCTACCTTAAATTCATAGAAGCAGATATTGCGGGATAAAAAAATTGGCAAATTACTCTTATGGCTGAAACTAAGACAGGCTTCCTTCTGGGATCAAACAGTAATTGGGCATGATATCAAACATACTCAAAAAGATACTCTCGTTTAGATCAACAAAATTTCAAATTTGGAAAAAAACAGGGTATCAAATCTAAGCCTGAAATGGGCAATAAAATGGCACAAATGAACTGAACAGTTTTGACGACTTTGTGTGCTACAATCCAGTATTTTAAACAATACTATGAGTTAAAATTCAAGGGAAAATTTTGAGAAATAAATTTATGTTACTCTCCCTTCTCGTGGTAAAAGGGAAAAATTGCAACAAAGACATATATGAAAAATGCAAAGAGGATTGAGTTCAAAGACCTTCAAGTTGTCAAATATCATTACGAGTCTCAAGACTATCAAAAACAAACACCCTACAAGTTCTTCCTGTTGGTGGGTTAAAAAATCATTAAACTTCATAACAGAAACAGCGTAAACATGTCAGAGACTCAGAGATGGTCTGACGCACAGAATACAGATTTAGAGCTTTGCTAATTCAAGGTTAGGGCTTTGGATTCCAAGTACTAATGTAAATTGATTACCAACGACACCCTCTTGAGTAATAAAAATTAATAGATGCTCATGAATCCCTTCGACTATAGAGTTTACTTGTGGGTTGGTATGTGCATATAGATATCATTTTCACTGGTAGATATGCGATGCGACTACATTAAACAACTTAACTCTACCCTCAAATAAGATTTAAAAAGAAAAACAGAACAATGTCAACGAGAACTTGGCTATTTAGTAGAGGGTGTTTCATATCTCACATCGACATGGTTTGCCCCTAGTAGGCCATCTGGAATAGATACATTGCACTCCACTCACGGCTTCCCAGCCAAAGGGATCTTCCTAGAGTGTTGTAAGCCAGTTACATTCCCTTGTAATGCTCCCAGAATATGGGGAGGGCATCTGTGCCCAGAAAGCATCTTGTTTAAAAAAAGGCATACATATCCAAAAGTGTAAAAACACATTGACCAACCTGCTACACTGCTGACAAAACCTCTGCATAAGCCGGCCGACAAGAGCCTTATTAGCCTTGGCATGCATCTCGCAGACCTTATGGCGCCTGTGATAGTCCTTCGCATTGTTGAGATCTGCTTTGCAGTCATCAACTTGGCACATCGGATGATGATGAGATGAAGCCGAAAGCCCACGAGACCTTTTCCCATTCTTACTCCCACCACTGGCCGCATCTGCATCTGTCTCTGTAACAGGATAATCACTTCCACCGAGCTTAAGAGTCAAGCATGCTGCTGCCTCTTCCTCTGCCGTTTCCTCCTCTTCCACAACTGACACCTTTCTCCTCTTCTCTGATGCATCATTCATATTATAACTATGAAACCCATTAGTGTACGCATCACCGCCTTTATTGTACATGTCATTGGAAATGCCATTAGCAGGCCGTGGACCATCTGATAAGAGATGTTTACCTTGAAATCCCGATCCTCTGTCAGTGCTCAGAGGCCTGGCAATGAAGAGATTGCTGTCCCATTCCCAGTTATTCCCATCCCATTCATGATCTTCCACTATGTTCTTCCCCTTTGACATAAGATTATAACCTTTGGAAGCATAAAGCTGGCGCTGCTGCTGCTTCTGCTGCTGATAAATCTGATCTTCGCAGTGACTTCTACCAATTTCTGCCTCCATCTTTTCACCTCACCCGTAATTCATCCAACACACAAATATCCCTTCTTTTTCCCAAAATCTCCACCAAACCTGCCTTCGTGATCACTCCTTCCACACCCAGGCTTCCAGACACCGTCAAAACCTGCACTTGGGCATCAATTTCTGCTAATCCAAGCCTCTAGGCACACCTCGCAAGTCCGATTCTTTACCAATAGCTGCCAAATCCTGAAATTAGGTTTTTTTAACCAGATTCAAGCTTCCAAACAAGTCAACAACAAAAAAAACCCTCTTTCTGCCCCCGGAATTTTAAACACGCTATACCGGCACATCAATACGCAAGATCTGAAACAAGCCTCATAAAACTCCTAAACGTTTTACCTTCTACTGACCCTGAACCTAGGCAACAATTTCCCCACCTGTACCGTCACAAGCACTCATCATAACTATTGCATTTTCACCTAGAGAACCTGCAACTGGGCAACTGGGCATCGTTTGCCTTCAGATCTAAACCACCAAATACACCCAAAAGCACCAATCGGTTCAATGAAACCTGCTGCCAGACACCATTTTTATGAAAATGGCTTCCATTCCATCGTTATCCAAAACTACCGACTCCTCAACTGTACCTCCAGTCTGGTACACCATGTTTGACTCACCATACCATCCTGACAAACAAGAAGCTTCTTACCAAAGGGTCATTAACACTAATGCTTAATCAAATTAACATTATCACCCATGCCACATCACATCACTCACATGACCAAAAGTTTTGAAAAGCAAATTCCCTGAGAAAAAATAAAAACCAGTAAAAGTTAACAAAATACATTAATCAATTACAATGCCTTGCCTCACCAGTTACAACCCGCATTGCGAATGACAAACATTGGCCCCTTACTTCCAAATGTTTACAGTGGCGTGGCATCCACCATTGAGTCTGATTGTGGATTGGAGATGCTTATTCCTTTCTTTAGACACGGGCTTTGGCGTGTTATTTTATTTAAAAGGGTGCATTTAATTCATTTTCTGGTTGGACATATAAAATTGGGTAAGTATTTTTTGCCCATAAACATGGAATTAAAATGATGTCTTTTTATTTTATTTTTAAATTTGCATGGAAAATTTTATGATAATTTATTTGATAAATCAAGTAAATGTATATTAACTTATCTCATAATTTATTTGACAAACCAAGTAAATGCAAATTGACTTATTATCATAATTTATTTAATATATAAGTAAATGTAAAAGGTTTAAAGCGCATGTTAACTGATAAGATCATGTTTGCAGAAAAGAGGGGTGACGGAGGATTCAGCCAACCAGGGAGCAGGTAGTTAGGCACAGACGTTAGCTGGTCCAATGCATGGTATGTCGATGGAGTGCTCATAGTATAGACGGGTGGCAATTGGTTTTTGAAGTTTAAGAGCAGTATAATCCGCATGTGGTCGTTCTTTCGACATTTGGCACAAAACAAGTTTTGTCTGGCCTTGATCATATCCTTTGGTTTTGTCAAGGCCCAGATCTCTTTCAGGCTGGTTTGGTAATTTCTCGCTGAATGCCAATTAGAGTTATCAGACAGTATCGTTTGAAAGCAATCTTCTCAGAATTCATTGTAGTTAGTCTCGGTCATCTATGTGACATCGTTTTGGAGAGTGAAGGGTGTTGTTGTCCCTGGTTCAGCTCAAGGTGGTCCTCTGCACTTCCGGCACAGCTTGCTTGCGGCCTCGGGTCAGTTTTTCTTTCTCTGTTTCTGCTCAAATAGCTAGACTTTTAATAATCTGTTTTTGTTTCAAAAGAGGTTGACTACATAATACATATGTAGTTAGCAGCTGCTTCTGTCATATGGGTCCGGGGAATTGAAGGGTTGGCATGTTTCTTTAGTGTTGTTTCGTTATATGACTTGGATGCCCTGGTTTTCCCCTCGAGTCTAATTACGAGTGAATTCCATTCTGCCTCGCTCTCCGTCAATGGACTGGAGTAGTTCATGGGCTTTTTTTCCGTATCTTCAAAAGTTCTTTTTTATCTATAGGCCATTGCAGATTTCCGACTTAAGATTTGTCACTGGTGGTGTGTTTGTTGACTGGTGTGTTGTTGTGTTGCATGCCCTGAGGTTTCTTCATGAACACATGCCCTGAGGTTTCTTCATGAACCATGGCTTCCGCTGTTTGGCCTGCCTGAATTTCAGACTTTTTCAGGGCCGGTTTTGTTTTCCAGTGTATGAGTCACCTTTCATCAAGTACAAAAATTTCTTCTTGGTCTGTCTGGAAGTTCGGATTCTGGAAGATCTGGGTTCTTCTATCATCAGTCTTGATTGATTACTCTGAGCACAATATTTAGTTCTAGGCGTCGTTTTCTAGTATCTATTTATGGTCGGCTGATTCCAAATTTATGTTATTGTCCTCTTCTGAACCCGGTAGGATTGGGATTATCTTTTCGCATGTGTCATTCGTTGGGTGATCCATCCTTTTGGTTGTCCGGTCCTGTACTTTAGGTGGTCATTTTTGAATTTGGGGTCCTGTTGCTCTGGGTATTATTCAATCTTTCTTTTCAGTCCTCCCTGGATCATTGATTAGCGGGGATCCATTGCAGTCCCAGTGAGGTCAGGAGTAGCTGATTTTTTAAAAAAGATGACTGACACCTCTGATCTCGAGGTGATGATACAAGCCACGATTCAGGCTGAGTCGGCTCACAATCGTGACAAGGGGGTCTCCAAGTGGCAATCCACGCTGGAGACGATGCTCATTCACCCCTCGATCCCACCAATTGAAAAAGGTAAAAACAACAATTGTGGTAATAGTTTACCGCGAGTATCGTCAAGAGAGATACGTGCCAAAGGAAGTAATAAGCCCGTTAAAATCATACCCCCGCCTGCTGCTATTAGTTTAAACAGTTGTCACCTAGCGGAGCGTATAGAAAGCCTGCAAGCTTTTGCTTTAGTTGGGAGGTGGCACTTCCCAGAATTAGATGATGCGAAAATGAGACTCTGGCTGGAGCAGCAATGGAAGCCCTTAATTGGGTATGTGCCAATCATTTACAGGTTATTAAAAGAATGGTACTGTTTTCACTTTCTCAACTCTGTTGATTTGGAAGCTATCCTAAATCACCAATGGGTCTATAAAAGAAGCTTCTTAGCCTTGCATAGATGGTACGTGGGTTATAACCCGTTGAGCAATACTCCATCTAATAACTTGATCTGGGTAAAGCTGCCTGGGTTGCCTTTATATATGTGTTCGAAAGAAACTCTGGCGGAAATAGGCAATGCTATAGGTCGATGCGTTTATGTAGATCCATGGGTTTTAGGGGAAAGAGACAAAAGAGTAGCTTGGATCTTGATTGATAAGTCCTTCAGAGGAGGTTTTTCGGCTTATATTGATATATCTTGGAAGGAATCAAAAATCAGGCAAAGGCTCGATTTTTGGGGGATCCCCTTCAAATGTTTTGGTTGTCACCGCACTGGATATCTTATCAAATCCTATCCAAGACGCTTGCCCATCAATAGGAATCAGTTTGGTTATCATAAATATATTGCAAAAGGCGCCAGCAATCTATCCTCAGATGGGGATTCGGGGTCTTTTTCTTCGATTATGAATGGGGTTGTAAAAGAGTCTGATGTGATTGGAGCTCGTTCATCTCCCTTAGATCCTAGTTTGGCCCGCGATTGTCCTGTTTCCCTTCCTGTGCCGAATCCAATTGTTCCCTCGGCTCCGTCTCATGTTTCTCCGCCCCGCCCCTCAGACTCTCTATTGCAGTCAGCTCGGCCTACCAATCGTTCTTTGCCGGAGCCTATTTCTCCGTCCATGCCCCCTTTGGACACTGCGTCGGACCGTGACTCCCCTGTCGCCCGTCGCTTACAGGAACCTTCCTTTCTGCCTAATCCTCCTTTGGAACCTGCCTCGAACCATGAGATCCCTTGCCCTAGTATGTCTCCCCCTCCTCGTTCTGGCTCGGACATTGTAAACCGTTTTCATTTCACCTCGTCTCATCCTCAGAATCAATTAACACGCAAAGAAATTATGATATCACCTACGCCTGTTAATTCGCCTACCTCTTCGCCTACGAACTCGGTAGGAAGTGATCTGGATTTCTTGTTGCGCAATAAATCGCTTTAGCTTTCTGAGCTCACAGTCCATAAGCCTCGTGATCGATTGTCTCCTCATATTAGTCCATCGTCTGCCAAGAATATCACGGTGAGAAGGAAATCAAAAGGCGGAAGCAGGCATTTCAGAGGGCGGGGGGAGGGCCGAGGGATCCGTAATTTGTCGTTGGTTGATGTTCCAATTATTTACATGTCCGAAGACAGGCCTCTTAGAGCATGCAAGGCCGATATCACTCCAAAATGAATTTTTAATCTCCATGAATATTAGAGGCTTGGGGGCGGATCCAAAATTTCTGGCTTTAAATTTTTTTTTCCTTTCTGAAAACCCGAAAATCATTTTAATTCAGGAGACAATGCACGATGTCCATGTAGTTGTTTCCTATTTTAGGAAGATGTTTCCTTCTTGGCATATATTTGCCACTGAAGCTCAGGGTCTCTCGGGTGGTTTGGTTGTTCTCTGGGATCCTTCTTGGATCAAGGCGAAGCCTTATAGATGTCTGGCTGGGATTCTTGTTTCTGCCACTCTGAGAGGACATAATTCTCCCATCAATATTCTCAATATGTATGCACCATACAAGGACAAACTGGTCTTTTGGGAAAAAGTTCTGGAGTCCGACCTTTTTGATGTGGAAAATCTTCTGATTGTAGGTGATTTAAATCTTACCTTGAACATGGATGAGGTATGGAGATGCAAAAGGAAAAAAGACCCTTTAGCAGATATACTGAAAAACGAATTTCTTAAAAGGAATTATGTGGATGTTTATCCCTCAAAAATGAGACCGACTTGGGATAATGGAAGGAATAATGACGCTTATGTGGCAAAGAGATTGGACAGGTTCTTAATTCATGCTAGTGTGATCGACTATATGGGTATGCCTTTCTCCTCAATAGAAAATATTTTTATCTCGGATCACAGGCCGATCAAGCTTGGCTGGAGTCAGAGTAGTGTCAGAAAAGGATACTCTTTCTGTTGAAAAGTGTGCAACAAGAAATGCTTGTTGAGAATGCAACAAGATGATGGAGCTTAGTGGAAAGGAGTCGCCTTCACTAAGTGGGCCCACAGGCTATTTTTGGCGCAAGTCTATTTTTAGACTATGTCTATTTTTAGACATATGGATCATGTCTATGGATTGCAGTTTGCTGTTTATGGATGATTGATCAAATTGGAAAAATAGATGGACTTCTATTTTTGATGAAAGTGTGAGTAATCACAGTGTGAGTGATCAAGTCTATTTTTAGACTGGCTGTCAAAAATAGAAAAGTCAAATATTATTATCTCACAATAATATTTGGACTATAAACTTTGTCTTATTCTCTTGGAGCACTTCAGTTCGAGCTACGGATGTGGCACATGCAATTGCATGAAGGAAATACGTGGTTCTTATGGGTTATTTGAATATTTGCATGCATGACTTCAGTTAGAACTCAAGTGAGTTGAGTTTAGTGGACTGGAGGTGCAGTTGATGGAGTTGTGTTCAGTTTAGCTTTGTTAAACTGGTTGTATTTGGTCTAACTGGCGAATAGACTAGAGATGAGTTGGGTGAATTAGTTATTAATTAATTCACAAGTTATTAACTCATAATACAACTAATGAATACATCAGTTAACTCAGTTGCATGTCAGTGCATGTTCAGTTCAGCAGGGACAGGTGTTAGAGAATCAGTTTGCTATCAGTTGTGACTATAGTTGTGCACCAGATCTTGCACAAATCAGGGGATTGAGTATGCCAATGAGTTTGCCCACATTGTAGCTTGTTCTCACGTGATTTAGCCAAGGAAAGACGTGGCTGCCTTGGAATTATCATCGGTTCTTGTGCAGGTATTGAGCAGCGGAGGCAGGCAAGCAGCGGAAGAGATTTGAGCCAGTGATTGATTCAGATCTGAGCTGTATTGTGTGTAACAGGTGAGCTGGTACTGGATTGCTTGTGATAAGCATTGTACTTTGTAATGTTACATGACTCAATCATTAATATACAGATAGTTGGGGTTTTTAGCGAGATGCTTTCCCCGGGATACATACTGTGTTAATGTGTGAATGCTCTTGATGTTTTATTGTTATTGATGCTGCTATATTGATGATCAACGTAGAGGAGCTTAGTATTGTGTATGTTTTCCGCAATAGTACATGATCAGGATAATCTCTGTTGAATATGTGTTAAATTATTCAAAATTTCTACACTTTCAAGTTCAATCGCTCGCACCTGGAGGATCCGGGCTTTAATGAGCTCATAAACAAAGCTTGGTCCAACCTTAAAAGCAAAAAGGATGTTTCTATTCTTCTGATGACCTTCAGGGACAAAATGGATTATATGAGGCAGATTGTGAAAAAATGGCAATATAAAAAAAGGCAATCAAACAGGGGTGAATTAAGAAATATTAAGAGGGCGTTGGATGTGGCATCAGAAGTCCTTGCTTCTCATAGTCTGTCGCTGGAGTCACGATGTCTTATAAAAGAATTGCAAAAAAAGAAAATTAAAATCATGGAACAAGAGGAATCATTCTAGCGGCTAAAAAGCAGGATGACTTGGATTAAAGATGGGGACAAGAATTCAAAGTTTTTTCACAAAGTTGCAAATGCTAGGAGGGAAAAAAATGCCATATGGAAGATCAAAAAAGCAAACAGTCAGTTTATTGTCTCTCAACAGGAAATTACAAATGAAGCAGTTAATTTTTTTGGGAGGCAATTTCAAAGGTCGGAGATTAGTAATTTTAATGATATCTTGTGGGGCATTGGAATATTCCCATAAATGTTTAATGAGGATGCAAATGTTAAAATATTCCAAAAAGTTACAAAGGAAAAATTGCTTGGGGTTATGAAGGCTTTCAAAGCTGATAAATGTCCAGGCCTTGACGGCTGGTCAATAGAGTATTTTATACATTTCTTCGATTTGCTTAAAGAGGATCTTTTAAAAATGGTTGAGGCTACAAGAAGAACGGGCAATATGAACTCAAAGATGGCTGCCACCAATATTGCGCTCATCCCAAAGAAAGATGATGCTGTGTCTTTTTCGGACTTTTGGCCGATCTCGTTATGCAATATTTCTTATAAGATTGTCGTTAAAATAATTGCAGAAAGGATTAAAGTCTTTCTATCGGAACATATTTCGTTAGAGCAGCATGCTTTCTTAATTAGGAGGAACATACAGGATGCTGTGGCTAGCACACAGGAAGGTCTTTACTCTATTTTGAAAGAGAAGTGGGATGCAACGATTCTTAAGATAGATCTCCAGAAGGCATAGGATTGCCTTGACTGGGGATTTCTCAGGTGCCTTTTGGTTAAGATTGGTTTAAATTCTGGTATGACAAATTGGATTATGGCGTGCGTCGAGCTGGTGAATTTCCCGGTGCTTATAAATGGAATCTCGTCCCCTTTTTTTGCTGCATCCAGAGGGCTTCGTTAAGGATGCCCTTTATCGCCTCTGTTATTCATTTTGGTAATGAATTCCCTTAGTCTCCACATTAAAAAAGTTGTTGAAGAAGCCAGAATTAGTCCTCTTATGCTTTGGAGAAGTATTTCGATATCTCACAACCTGTTTGTTGACGATATCATTATTTTTGGAATGTTATGCAAAGTTTCTTGGTCATGCTATTTTGATATTTTGGAGAATTTCCAAAAAGCTACGGGCCTCATTATCAATCTGGATACGTCTGCTTTTTTCCACAATGACTCGGACCGGGAATTGATTGACTGGTTGTTGGTGAAGTTTGGAATCAAAGCCCTTCCTATTGCGGGTGGGCTGAAGTACCTGGGGTTCCATCTGAAAGCCAGGGGGTACAAAAAGGCGGACTGGGGATGGATTCTAGAAAAGTTTCATAAGAGGATATCTGGTTGGTAGTTTAGATTTCTTTCCCTTGGAGGTAGGGTGATCCTTGCACAGGCAGTTCTTAGTCAGATGATGGTATATTGGGCTCATTTATTCTCCTTCCCGGTTAGCGTTGTTTCGACAATGAACAGATTGACAGCCAGTTTTATTTTGGGAGACCGGGAGGGGAGGAAAAAATACCATCTATCCTCTCTTTCTAACATTTCCAAGCCTAAGAGCCTCGGTGGATGGGGTCTCTTGGATTTGAGGTCTTTCGGCAAGGCTTTACTTTGTAATTCGCTGTGGAGAGCCGTGTTTGGGAATGGGCCGTGGAGTAATATTGTCCGGGTTAAGTATTTAAAAAGGAAGGGTCTGGTATATTAGTTTAGAAGGAAGCTTTTGGGGTCGTCTGGCGGCTCTCCGGTCTGGCGTAACATGCAAAAGATTGGAAAAAAATTTCTTGATAGTCTCGTTTGGCATTTCAAACAGGTGAAAATCTTCTAATTGGAATCGACTCCTTCATGAGTGGATCGGAAATAATTGAAATTCAAGAGCATTGCTAAACTTTCTCCACAAGGCGGGTATCTTTTTCTGGGGCAGTCTTATCGCTGATTGGAGTGGCCCCTTCCCCGTCTGGAAGGATGCCGATCATTTGTGCATGCCTGCACATATAACCTCTCTGTGGAATTGCATTAAAATTCGCCTCAGGAACTGCGGGTTCTTCCGTTCAAGGGAGCATGATGTTTTAATCTGGAAGAGCTCAAAGACTTTGTATGAGGTCCAAGTAAAGGATGTATATAAAGACCTGATTGGTATGGTCCCCTCGCGGCTTGAGCTTTCATTTCCGCCCATTTTATGGAAGTCGGGGTGTCCTTTAAAAATGTCTTTGTTTGCGTGGTTGGCCTTCCACAACAGGAATCTCTCCTAGGATAATTTGAAGCGGTGAGGGTGGCAGGGTCCTGGTATATGTTTTCTTTGTTGGCCTGAGGATGAATCTAACTTCCATCTTTTCTTTGCATGCAAATTGACTCAGCCGTTGTGGCGGTGCCTGGAACTTGAACACGGTATCCTGTCTCCTTCTCTCTCCTTGGTAGGAGAGGCTTTCTTCTGGTGCTGCTCCCAAAAGAAGGCCTAGAGAACAATCTTTATTATTACGCTTTGGTGCATTTGGCTTTTGCACAATAAAGTTGTGTTCCAAGGGCGGGCCTTTCAGTTTCAGGAGATTTTATGTTCCATTGCTGCCATTTATGAATCAATCTCGTCTCGATCACCAAATGTCCCTGTTTTGAATGATAATTTGTCTCAGCCGGATTTGTTTGTCTATCCGAGAGCTTTTTTTGATGGGGCTGAGCAGGAGGGCCTTTGCGGGTGTGGGGTTTGTATTGTGGTCAATGAAGTTTGTCGTTTTCTTCTGTCCTGGAATGGTGGCAGGGGTTCAAATTATAAGGCGGAAGCTATGGCTCTTGCGGGCCTTCTTCAGTTCTGTTTTTTTCTTGATCTTCAGGATGTCTCCATCTTTGGGGATTCCAAGGTCCTGGTGGATGCTATTTGTGGTAAGAGTTGCATCAGGAATCCGCAGATCTCTGGTTGGTTGGAGAGGATTATGTTTCTATGGAACAGGTCTATAGGGGTGTCTATTCTTCATATTAAGAGGGACCTCAACCTGGTTGCAGATCAGCTGTCTAAAAATGGACTCAGTTTTGATCCAGGCTTGTGGTCTTTACAGGTTCTTTTTGAGGACGAAGTCTTCTTCATTCAGGATTTCTCCCCTCTTGATTTCTGATCTTTGTTTTACTTTGCTTTCGTCCTTATGGCAGATGTTTTGTTTCTTTATGGTTTTTGTGCTTCTGTTCATATGTTTGCAGGGCTTGCTCATATATGTTTTTTTGGAATTGAGGCAAACTGCAGCATGTTTTGTTTAGATTGGACCTCAATGGTTTTGGTTTCCGGTTCTCGCCATCTGTATGGCTTTGTCTCTCCTTTTCTTCCAGTTCAGAGTCTCTCTCTGGGATGGCGGCTAGATAGTCTATCTGTATGGATTCTGATCTCGTCCATTCGCTCTATGTGGTCCGATTTGGTTCGTATTTAGGGTCTGTATGATCTAGATGGTGATCTGATATGATCTCAGCTTTGTACATTCTGATTTGTTTATATTTTTTATATAAATGCAATTCCGCTTTTTCGACTAAAAAAAAAAAAAAAAAAAGGAAAACCACACTAGTTGAATTATTGAGACAATTTTCCACTCGTAGTAAATAAGGAAAGTCACACTAATTGAATTATCAAGGCAAGCTTTCACTTCTATAGAAAATCTCATTACTTGAATTATCAATAAGTTTTTTTTTTTAATATTTTTAAGTTTAAATTATTAACTTATTTCTTTACACTATATAGGTATATAATTAATATTTTTATTAATATTATTATTATTATTAATTAAGTTAACTATTTAAAGTGAATTTATTATCTTATTATCTTGTTGTGAATATGAACTATATTAGTTGGTTCGAAACTTCTATCAAATCCTAATAATGTGATTAATCAAAAAGACATATTTCTAAATTATGGATCACAAAAGTCTTAGATATAACCAAACTTATTATCTTATTAAATTTCATAACATGAATTTTTTATATTAAAATTAAATAAATAAATTTTATCAAAAAATGTTAATTAATACTATTATTAGTAAATTGACATTTTTATTGAGGCTATAATTTCACCCAAAATATATATGTGTGTGTGTAAGAATCTCGCAATTTTTGAATTACAAAATTTAAATTTTAATGTTCTATAAATAGATTTAACATCATGAAAAACCCATGAGGCACTCCAAATTTCACAGCTTGAAAATTGTAACTGAGTTTTTAAAAATTCCAACGAGATTTAACCAAAATTTGCATGTATTCTAAGTAAAAATATGGTTTGTTTAAACTACGATTATAAATTATTTTGCCTATAACTATATTAAGATACAATTTAATTATTTGAATATTTGACTATTTTTTGCCATATATTTTTTCATGAAACTGTAATTTTGGTATTTAAAATAAATTTCAAAATCCTTAAATATATTCAACTTCCCCACAAAAGAATTAGGCCAATCAAATTATTTACACAAGCCTAGATCCATCTTAACTTTGGATCTACCAAGCACCTAGAGGGATCAAATCTCTTTTCACTATAAAAGAGGTTTGTACCTGATCCAAATGGATCCAAGAACACTCTCTAAGTCTTGAAACCTCTTAAAATCATGCCAAAGATCAAAATTATCGCATAATCGAACCTTCACAAAACAGCAGAAAACTAAATCGGGAGCCAAAAACACGTAAAAACAGCAAAAAACAGAGTATCGGAGGTCTGAACAAGTGAATGCACAGTGTTCGTTAGATCTGGCCGATCAACGGTCCACATTTGATCGGTGAATCGCAATCGGCGGTGGCAATCAGCGGATATCGGCGTAGACTACATAACACTTGCGATGGCGACCGACAGAGTCAACTAGGACCATCGATCAACCGCGCAGATCAACGACCCATGTTGCATCATAGGATCGCTATCGAAGATTACAGGAGCGCTTACAACGGCCCGGGGTTATCGCGATGTGCGATTGTGATTAATCGCATCGCGATATCGCAATCAGGGCTACACTGAGGAGCGGGCATGTACACATACACATTTGCGATCCGATGAAACGGACCCGACGGTTATATAAATATTATTTCATAAGATTTGAGATCCGCAGAAAAGGCATTTTAATGTATTTCGTTTATTTCGTTTATTAAACGAAATACATGGAGTGAAGCGCCAATGCGATAAAACAGACTCGAAAGGGTTCCTTAAAGCTATTATATATTATTTCATATCTGCCATGAGCCATTTTTGCGTTAATTTTCACAATTTTAACGTATTTTTTTAAATACAAAGGAACATGCCATTGTGATATGCGACAACGACTTATGGGCGAACCCAATAGGAGTATATACTGGATGTGAGGACTTTTGAAGTCCGATACATAGTGTTTTGGCGAACTTTCTTAGTTTCGAATGCATTTTCCTGTGTTAGCAGAAAATGATTGTGTTCGGGATTCTAAAGGATTTCAAGGGCCTGAGGCACTCTTACATTGCAGAATAGGTGGCCACCTCCACTTTAGGCATTATGCAATGATTGTGTAACACTAGAAGAGGGATTCGAGCAGAGAGAGGCCGAGAGGCAGGAAGTCGAGAAGGAGAAACAACAGGCAGCCTAGATTGGCTTTAAAGCCACAGACAGAGAGCAAACAGAAGCAAGCAATATTGAAGGCAGTGCCGAGACAGAGCTAAGGCAGAGACAAAGAGTGATTGAGAGAGTTTGTATACTCAGAGAGGCTTGAGAGGTTCAAGCAAACTCTTGTTGTTATATCTGTTGTGTATTGAGTCTCAAATTGAGCTCATACTGTTGTAAAAGCTTTGCTTGAAGACATAATAGAGAGGACCATCATTGAAGGTTGGACCAGGAGATGTAGCCCAGGAGTATTGGGTGAACTCCTTATTAAACTTGTTGTGTTTTTATGTGTTTGTCTATTATAGTCTTTTATTGCTTCATTGTCTGTGTATTTCACAATCTTATCGATCCATTGCATAAAATAACATAGGCACATCCAAGCATATGAGTCTGTAATACCTTATTAATTGTCTTAGATCTCATTATCAAATCGAGTGGTATCAGAGCTTTAGGTTGCTAAGGTTAGACAAGCTTGTCCTGGATTAGTGAATGATAACTAGGTCAAAGCTCAAATTAGGAGAAGGGGAATTGGTTGAAGCAACCTAGAAATAGGAAGAGTCTACCCTAGGAGGAAAATGGCAAAAGAAAATCCCATGGAATCAGACTCTCAGTTTGTGGACAGTTTCATGACCATGAGAGCCATGGTAGAAGAGATGTATCGAGAATTTAAGAAAGGTAGAGGTGAAGATTCTTCAACCTCCAAACAAGACAAAGGAATAGAAGAATCTCTTCTAATTGGCCATTTTGAAGGCAAAGGGAAAGGAAAAGAGGCTCCTCTATCCACACCTACTGATAGCCCTGAAAATAAAAAGAAAACATCTTTAATTAAATTAGATGTTAAATTTGATTTTCCAATATATGATGGAGAGTTAAATGCAGAGAAGTTAGATAACTAGATTAGACAAATTGATGTGTATTGCAAGGTACTGAACATTGATTCAGACAGAAGTAAAATTCAGCGGGCCAGCCTACCCCTTGGAGGAACTGCCTTAGTCTGGTGGGAAGGCAGGACACAAGCTGACTTGAAGAAACATGGTAAAATTCTTTTTGTCTGGAGTGAATTTGTTTCTGCCATTAAAAAACAGTTCTATCCACTAGCTTATATGCAGCAAGCCATGATGAGTTGGCAAACTCTTCGCCAGTTGAAGGGGAAAAATGTACAAAGCTACACCCAAGAATTTAGAAAAAGAGCTTTAATTCTAGGCATTTCTTTAGACTCACCTGAAACTTTGCTGAAGTATATGGGTGGTCTACCAGCTATTTGAGGCACACCATTCTCATGTTTAACCCTACTAGCATAGATGAGGTATCTGTTTAGGCTACCCATCTAAAGGCTAGAGGCAAGAATGTGAACCCAGAGATTAGGGGATCATCGAAACTCACTGTAAGCAAGAACAAGGAAAAGAGGAAGCATAAATGGAAAGAGAGAAAGGAAAATTCTGTACAGAAAACCAAACCTTCATGCACTCACTGCAAGAAGGATGGACATGATGATGAACATTGTTGGTCTTTGCATCCGGAGTTGAAACCCAAGAAGTTCGATGGCAAGAAGAAGAAGACTTTTGTTGCTATACAGAAAGATTTGGGGTCAAACTCGGGTGATGAAACAACAATTGCAGCCACAAGTATAAAAGGTAAAAATTCTGAAGCATCTACTAGTAATTTTGCACAAGCTATTGATAGTGAAAAAAATGAGAGGAAAAGACATGAGCTTTTTCATATTAGAGTTATTTTCAAGCATCAAAAGATTGATACTTTATTTGATAGTGGCTCACAAGTAAACTTGATTTCTAAAGCAATCGTAAAGAAATTGGGACTATTAACCACACCTCACAAGAAACCATATCCATTAGGTTGGGTATGTGATAAAGCAAAGCTACAAGTGACTAGACAATGTAAACTTAGGTTTTCTTTTGGGTCAATATTTATAGATGAGGTTGAGTTAGATATCGTTCCCTTGGATATATGTGGAATTGTTTTAGGAAGTCCTTACTTGTATGATAGAAAAGCCATTTTCTATAGCGCTGAAAATAAGTATCAACTCGTTAAAGATGGAATAGAATAGATTGTAAGAGCTCATAAACTCAAGAATAATTATACTCTCATAAACTTAGGGCAAATGAAAAGAATTGTAAATTCATGCAAGCAATTTTTATTGATGGTTGTAAAGGAAAAGAAACCTGATAAAACCAATGTATTTGAAGGCTGTGATGCTAAACAACAAGCTGATTTAGAAATAGTTGTTTCATAATATGATATCCTATTTCAAGAACCTAAATATCTGCCACCCAAAAGGGAAATTGTACATGATATTAATTTGTAGCAAGATGCTCCATTGCCTAACATTGAAATGTACAGGTTATCCACTTTAGAAAATGCATAGATCGAAAACCAGGTACAGGAGCTGCTCGAGAAAGGGTTGATAAGACCAAGCACATCACCATGCGGATCTCCAATCATGTTGGTGAGGAAGAAAGATGGTTCGTGGAAGATGTGCATTGATTACAGAGCGCTGAATAAAATAACAATCAAGAAAAGTTATCCCCTTTCTCGCATTGATGATCTATTGGATTAGTTGAAGGAAGTTGTTTACTTTTCCAAGTTGGACTTGCGCAGTGGTTACCATCAGGTCAGAGTAGCAGAGCAAGATGCATGGAAGACTGCTTTCAAAACAAAGCAAGGGTTGTATGAATGGCTAGTTATGCCTTTTGGCTTAACTAATGCTCCTGCCACTTTCATGAGAGTTATGAATAATGTACTCAGGCCTTTTATTGATGATTTTGTAATTGTATATTTGGATGACATTCTTGTTTTCAATAAAACATGGGAAGAACATTTGAAGCAAGTAAAGCAGACTTTAGATGTTTTGAAAAAAGAAAATATCTATGTTAAATTATCAAAGTGTGAATTTGGCAAAACATCTTTGAATTATTTGGGTCATATAGTAGGGGGTGGTGAATTCAAGATAAGAAGTCATTGTAAACTGGCCTAAACCCAAATCTGCTACACAAGTTAGAAGCTTCCTAGGAGCAGCACAGTATTGGAGAAAGTTTATTGCTAACTTTTCCTTAATTGCAGCTCCCTTACATGCTTTAACAAGATTGAACAAGGTGTTTTAGTGGGGAGGCACACAGCAGAAAGCCTTCGACACCTTGAAAGAAAAAATTAGTACAACACCAGTACTAGCATTGCCAAATCTTCAAAGACCATTTGAGATCGAAATAGATGCCAGTGACTATGCCATGGGAGCATTGTTGACGCAACATGGTAAACCCATATGCTACCATTCTGAGACTTTTAATTCCGCAGTAGTTAATTATCCTACATATGACAAAGAATTGTATGCATTAGTCCAGAGTGTGAAAAAGTGGAAACATTACTTAATGGGCAAAGAAACAATTATACATATTGATCATCAACCACTTCAGTATTTGCACTTGCAAACTAAATTGCAACAATCAAGACACTATAGGTGGATGGGTTTCCTACAACAGTTTCATCTAGTCATCAGATATAAGAAGGGCATACACAATAAAGTTACAGATATGTTGTCTAGACCAATCATAAATGCATCTACTATACTTAAGCATAACTCGGTAATGCATGAAAGCTACATTGAACAATATGCTCAGGATATAGATTTTAAATATGTATATGCAACTTTATGTCATGGCAAGAAAGTAGAAGAATTGGATTACTATGTTAAGGACCAACTCTTATATCATTTGGGAAAACTATGCATTCCACAGACTGAAAGAGTTAACATAATTAGGGAAGCACATACTTCTTTGATATCAGGTCATTTTGGTGTAAGAAAAACAGTTGCACAGCTGCAAAGATACTGCTATTGGACAAATGCATGAAACAGTTTCTAGATATGTTAAGGGATGTGCCATGTGTGCTAAAAATAAGCCCAACAATAGAAAACTAGGCTTGTACACTCCACTTCTAGTTCCTTCTCGTCCTTGGGAAAGTGTTTCCATGGACTTTGTTGGGGGACTGCCAAAATCTAGAAAAGGTCATGACTATTTATATGTTATTGTGGACAGGTTCAGCAAAATGTGTATTTTAATACCTTGTAACAAACATATTACAGCTGAACAAACAGTGAAATTGTTCTTTCAGCATGTCTAGGTGCATTTTGGGTTACTCACTTCCATAGTATCTAATCGAGATTCCCAATTTGTTGGGAAGTTTTGGTCAAGGTTGTGGGAATTGATGGACACCATACTGAAGAAGAGCACAACCTTTCATCTACAAACAGATGGCCAAACAACGGTGGTCAACAGGACAGTGATCTAATTGCTCAGGGGTTATTGCAGCAAGCATCCCAAGCTTTGGGATGGGCATTTATGTAATGTACAACATGTTACAAACGTGCTAAGCACTCTTCTACACAAAGATCTCCTTTTGAGACCTGTTTTGGTTTTATACCAAGGTCTCCCTTGGATTTTGTCTTTGAGGAAGACATAGCGGTTGATGGACACAACGATGTGGACAAAGCAACCAGGTTCATTGAACAGATCCAAGAAATTCATGAGGCAGTGCAAGAACAGCTGGAAAAGAGCCAAGCCAAGTACAAGGCAAGGCATGATAAACATCGGGTGGAGCACAGCTTCCAAGTTGGTGATCAAGTATGGCTGTAGATAAGCAAGGACAAAATGCAAGGTGAAGGAAATAAGTTGAAGCCAATAAGGTATGGACCTTTTAAGGTACTTGAGAAAATTGGTTAGAATGCTTTCCGCCTTAATCTACCAACATACATGCACATCTATTCAATGGTAAATGCAAAAAACTTAATACTGTTTGAACCTTCATTAATTGAAGATCCTGAAGAGCAAAGTCAATTGCCTTCCATTGATGATCTGTTGCCTGAATATCTTCATGAGCTGCAGGAAGATACAGTTCTGGACAGGAAGGTGAGAACTACACGCAGAGGGGATGTTGAGTACCTAAGAATTGGACTCAAAGGTTCAAAACCCGACAGTGCAAAATGGATAGAGATTGGGCAAGTAAGGCAGTTGTATCTTCACTTGAGAGATGCTTGAAAACCAACTTTTGGTGGTCCAAAAGCATTTTCAGTGGGAAGGCATGATCCAAATCGATCCAAGAACACTCTCTAAGTCTTGAAACCTCTTAAAATCATGCCAAAGATCAAAATTATCACATAATCAAACCTTCACAAAACAACGGAAAACACAATCGGGAGCAAAAAACACGTGAAAACAATGAAACACAGGGTATCGGAGGTATGAACAAGTGAATGCACAATAGCCATCAAATCTGATCGATCAATTGTCCAGATCTGATCGACGAATCGCAATTGGCGGTGGCAATCAACGGATATCAGTGCAGACTACATAACACTTACGACGACAATCGACAGAGTCGACTAGGACCGTCGATCAAGCGTGCAGATCGACAGCCCATGTTACATCGCAAGATCGTTCGGAGATTACAAAAGCACTTACAATGGCCTGGGGTTACCACAATGTGCGATTGCGATTAATCGCATCGCGATAGCGCAATCGAGGCTACACAGAGGAGCAGACATGTACACATACACATCTGCAATCCTATGAACTGGACCCAACGATTATATAAATATTATTTCATAAGATTTGAGATCCGCATAAAAGCCATTTTAATGTATTTTGTGTATTTCATTTATTAAACTAAATACACAGGATGAAGCACCGATGTGATAGGCCGAACCCGAAAGGGTTCCTTAAAGCTATTATATATTATTTCAGATCCGCCATAAGCCATTTTTGCGTTAATTTTCACAATTTTAACATATTTTTTAAATACAAAGGAATAAGCCATTGCAATATGTGACAACGACTTGTGGGTGGACTCGATAGGAGTATAGACTAGATGTGAGGACTTTTGAAGTCCGATACATAGTGTTTTGGCAGACTTTCTCAGTTTCGAATGCATTTTCCTGTGTTAGCGAAAAAAGACTGCATTTAGGATTCTGAAGGCTGAGGCACTCTTACGTTGCAGAATAGGTGGCCACCTCCCCTTTAGGCGTTATGCAATGATTGTGTGACACTAGAAGAGGGATTCGAGCAGACAGAGGTCGAGAGGCAGGATGCAGAGAAGGAGAAACGAAAAGGCAGCCTAGATTAGATTTAAAGCCACAGACAGAGAGCAAATAGAAGCAAGCAGTATTGAAGGTAGTGCCGAGACAGAGCTAAGGCGGAGACAGAGAGTAATTGAGAGAGTCTGTGTACTCAAAGAGGCTTGAGAGGTTCAAGCAAACTCTTGTTGTTATATGTGTTGTGTAATGAGTCTCAAATTGAGCTCATACTGTTGTAAAAACTCTGCTTGAAGATATAATAGAGAGGCCACCACTGAAGGTTGGACTAGGAGATGTAGCCCAAGAGTATTGGGTGAACTCCTTATTAAACTTGTTGTGTTTTTATGTGTTTGTCTATTATAGTCTTTTACTACTTCATTGTCTCTGTATTTCGCAATCTTATCGATCCATTGCATAAAATAACATAGGAACATCCAAGCACATGAGTCTGTAATACCTTATTAATTGTCTTAGATCTCATTATCAGATCAGCACCTCAAGAGATTTGATCCCTCTAGGTATTTTGTAGATCCGGAGTTAAGATGAATCTAGGTTGGT
This sequence comes from Pinus taeda, assembly GCA_000404065.3. NCBI lineage: Eukaryota > Viridiplantae > Streptophyta > Pinopsida > Pinales > Pinaceae > Pinus > Pinus taeda. The sequence goes on from APFE030509945.1 coordinate 33,110, forward strand.
TTAATTATTAATAATTAATAATTATAAACATTAATTTTATTAATTTGACCAAGTCAAAATGTTTACATAACATCACATCACATAACATAACATAACCTTACAACATCTCTTTCATACAGGGAGAAAACATTAAAACAACTAAAATTTATCATTCCATAAATTCCCAACAAAAATTTTAAACAAAATCACAACTATATATATTTACATATAACAAATTTTAAAATATTTAAACTAGCATATTACCATTAAATAAATAAAAATTAATAATAATAATAAATATAAATTTAAAAATAATAATATTTAAATTTTGATGTTCATTTTCCTAAATCTATATATGTATTACAATTATAATTACTCTATTTTACACTATATGGTTTTTAACTAGCCTTTCCTTCCTCACCTGCAAATATTCCGCGTCAACTAGTCAGGACCTCTACTAAAGTCAGTTGGGGACAGATTTCTCAAGACTAAGTCAGCGTTTGTGTGTAGAGGATCATAGACAAGAGACTAGAGCGGGAGGAGAGGGATATGCAAAAAAGCCCCACAACACTAGACATAGGAGGGCCCATAAACACATGAAGGCAATGGCAGCCATGAATAAACTTACCCTAGGCCAAGATATCAACATGGACAAAGTCGAATCCCTATCCAAGCAAGCATTAGTCGGCAAGCTTAGCTACTTCAAGATGTCTTATGAAAAACTACAGATTTGGGTCAGAGAAAATTGGAAGTCGTTAGTTGGTTACATGTCGATAATCAATCTTCTGGTAAATACCTAGCTTCACTTCCATTTTATATCAAAGGCAGACCTCGAACTCATTCTTGTGAGAACATGGGTCCTAGGAATTGGTTTGTTATGGCTTCAGCGATGGCTTCCATCTTTCTACCCCAGGACTGGTCCACAACATTTCAAGCAGCTCTGGGTACTACTTCCAGGGTTTCCTATTGAACTTTGGTCAAAGG
>APFE030509949.1:3206-14639 GCA_000404065.3 Pinus taeda
GTCCATGGTATTGGATGCTTCGGCATGTATAAATATGTATTGTAACATTGAAAGGAATATAATGAAAAATCAAGCTAGTAGTCCCGGTTTTGGGATCCAGGGGAAAATCTCTGTGCATATGTGTTTTTATGTGTTATGCTCTTGCATTGCTTATTTTTCTGTGATTTAGAATTCGTATGCAGGTAATTTCTGTACGGGGTTAAAACCTACAGCAAGCGGAGGAGAGAGAAAACCGCCACTCATCACGCGCTAACAGTCGAGCAAGTCAACCATGCGAAGTTTGTGAATGGAATTGGATCTGGGGGCTCTAGATCTAATGACTGAGACCACACCCGATGGGAAAGATGGAATTGATAGGGGATTAAGCTGCAACAGAGAGAATTTTGACGTCGAGGTGGCAGATGACTCATTCCATGGCGTAACCAAAGAATTGAACCGACGAGGAAAAAGCTGGTGTAGTTCTTAGAATGACAAGTGGCTACTGCTTATGAGCCTAATGATTACGCCGAGACAGGGAACTCCAAGAGACGCTACAGTAGGCAGTCCGACGGAGGTGGAAAGGGAATGGAATAGCCATGAGCCCAAATGGCTTTAAAGCCATGAACAAATAGAACAGGAGACATGAAAGATGGAGAAAAGAAGGAAACAAAGACAAAGAGAGAAAAAACAAAGAAGACAGTGAAGCAAAGAAAAACAGAAAGACAGAGGGCCAAGCTGACCAAAGGCAACATCGAGCACCAAAGAGCTTGAGAGGTTCAAGCCATCCCTGAGAGGATCCATCAAAAGCTGAGCACCACACTGGGCTCCTTCCATTGTAGACTAGAGAGGTCAAAGAGCTGGTAAGGAAAGGAGTCTGTGTACTCTAATGGCTTGGGGAATCCAAGAACCACCCTGCCAAGCAAATTTGTTTCAGGAGACTCATATTGAGCTCCTTCATTGTAATTCTCTGCTCAAGACACAATAAAAGAAGGCCACCACTAAAATTTATACTGGAGACATAGCCCTAGAGGATAAGGTGAACTTCTTATTAATTTGTTGTGTTCTTGTATTTGCTTACTATGTTCCTCTAGTGTTTTCCATTTTCTAGTGTCTGTGTATTTTGCAATATGATCGATCCGTTGCCTAAAATAACATAGGCACACACCATCACATGAGTCTATAATACCTTCATTTAATAAATCTTTAACTAAGATCACTCATAGGGTGATTTTCAGATCAAGTGGTATAAGAGCTTTAGGCTGTAAGGTTAGACAAGCTTGTGTTGGTTTAGCTATGAATGCTCACTAGATCAAAGCTCAAATTAGGAGAAGGAGAGTTGGTCGAAAGTAATCCTAAGATTGGGAGAGTCTATCCTCAGAAGACAATGTTAGAGGAAGGTCCTATGGGTCTAGACCCTCAATTCATAGAAAGTTTCCTAGCCATAAAGTCCATGGTAGAAGAAATGCATAAGGACATTAGAAAACACAAGGATGAAGATTCATCCAGCTCTAAACAATACAAAGGAGAATATGAATCACATTTCCATGACCACTCAAAATGAAAAGGGAAAGAGGAAAGCTTCCTCACACCTCCTAATAGCCCTGTACATAACAAGAAAGCATATTTGATAAAGCTAGATGTTAAATTTTATTTTCCTATATATGATGGAGAGCTAAATGCAGAAAATTTGGAAAATTGGATTAGAGAAATCGATGTTTATTGCAGAGTACAGAACATCGACTCAGACAAGAGAAAGATTCAGCTGGCAAGCCTACACCTAGGAGGCACTCCCTTAGTTTGGCGGGAAGGCAAAACCCAAGCTGACTTGAAAAGACATGGTAAGACTATCTCTATCTGGAGTGAGTTTGTTTCTATAATCAAAAAGCAGTTCTATCCATTGGCCTACATGCAAAAAGCCATGATGAGTTGGCAAACTCTTCGACAGTTGAAAGGGAAAAGTGTGCAAGGGTACACTCAAGAATTTAGAAAGAGAGCACTGATTCTAGGAATCTCATTAGACTCACCAGAGACTCTGTTCAAGTGCATTGGTGGTCTACATAGCTACATGAGGCATACCATCCTCATGTTCAATCCCACTAGTATAGATGAGGTATCTGTACAAGCTACTCATCTAGAAGCTAGAGCAAAGAATGGAAATCTAGAAGTTGGGGGACCATCCCAACCCACTACAAGTAAGAGCGAGGAGAAAAAAATGCAGAAGTGGAAAGCAAGGAAGGCTAACACTGCACAAAAAAGCAAGGCTTCACGCACTCACTGTAAAAAGGATGGGCATGGTGATGAGCATTGTTGGATTTTGTATCCAGAGCTGAGACCTAAGAAATTCGAGGGCAAGAAGAAGAATACTGCTACAGCTATTCAAAAAGATTTTGGGTCAGACTTGAGAGATGAAACAACCATTGCAGCCACAGGTATAAAAGGTAAGAATTCTGAACCATCTACTAGTAATTCTACACAATCTATTACTGATGAAGAAAATGAGAGAAAAAGACGTGAGATTTTCCATATTTGAGTTATTTCCAAACATCAAAAGCTTGATACTTTGTTTGATAGTGGCTCACAAGTAAATTTAATTTTTGAAGCAATTGTAAAGAAATTGGGATTGTCAACTACACCTCACAAGAAACCATACCCATTAGGATGGTTGAATGATAAAACACAACTACAAGTGACTAGATAGTGCAAACTCAAGTTTTCTTTTGGGTCAACATTTGTAGATGAGGTTGATTTAGACATAATTCCTTTGGATATATGTGGAATTGTTTTAGGGAGTCCTTATTTGTATGATAGAAAAGCTATTTTCTATAGAGCTGAGAACAAGTATCTACTTGTTAAAGATAGAATCAAGTATTTTGTAAAATCTCATAAGCTCAAGAATAATTATACTCTCATAAACTCAAGGCAGATGAAAATATTGATAAATTCATGAAAACAATTCTTACTGATGGTTGTAAAGGAAAAGAAACCTGATAAAACAATGTATTTGAGGGTTCTAATGCCAAACAGCAAGCTGATTTAAAGAATGTTGTTTCATAGTATGATATCTTGTTTTAAGAACCTAAAGGCCTGCCACCCAAAAAGGAAATAGTACATGATATTATTTTGCAGCAAGATGCTCCATTTCCTAACATTGGAATGTACAGGTTGTTTTCTTTAGAGAATGCTGAAATCAAGAAGCAGGTGCAGAAGTTGCTCGAGAAGGGGTTCATCAAGCCTAGCACATCACCATGTGGGTCACCAATCATTTTGGTGAGAAAGAAAGACGGCTCATGGAGAATGTCCATTGATTACTGACCACTCAATAAGATAACAATAAAAAATCGATATCCCCTTCCTCGCATAGATGATCTTTTAGATCAATTGAAGGAAGCTGTTTATTTCACCAAGCTAGACTTGCACAATGGATACCATCAAGTCAGAGTGGTAGAAGAAGATGCATGGAATATTGCTTTCAAAACAAAGCAAGGATTGTATGAGTGGCTAGTTATTCCTTTTGGCTTAACTAATGCTCCTTCTACTTTCATGAGATTAATGAATGATGTACTTAGACCTTTTCTTGATGATTTTGTTATTGTGTATCTGGATGACATTCTGATTTTTAGTAAAACATGGGAAGAACACTTAAATCATGTTAAGCATACATTAGATGTTTTGGAAAGAGAAAAAATTCATGTTAAACTCTCAAAATGTGAATTTCGCAAAACATCTCTAAATTATTTTGGTCATATAGTAGGGGGTGGTGAATTGAAGATAGATCCCTCCAAAGTGGCAGTCATTGTAAACTAGCCTACACCCAATTCTGTTATAGAAGTGAGAAGCTTCTTATGGGTAGCACAGTATTGGAGGAAGTTCATTTCTAACTTTTCCTCAATTGCAGCTCCCTTACATGCTTTAACAGGATTACAAGGTGTTTCAGTGGGGAGGAAAACATCAGAAAGCCTTTGACACCTTGAAAGAAAATATTAGTACAACACATGTACTAGCATTGCCTGATCTGCAAAGACCATTTGAAATCCAAAAAGATGCCAGTGACTATGCCATGGGAGCAGTGTTGACACAGCACGGTAAGCCCATACGTTATCATTCTGAGACTTTTAATCGTGCAGTAGTTAACTATCCTACATATGATAAAGAATTGTATGCATTAGTTTAGAGTGTGAAAAAGTGGAAACATTACTTAGTGGGCAAAGAGACAGTAATACATACTAATCATCAACCACTTCAATATCTACACTCCCAAACTAAGTTGCAGCAATCAAGACACTATAGATGGATGGGTTTTCTACAACAGTTTCATTTAGTCATCAGATATAAAAAGGGCATACACAATAGAGTTGCAGACATGTTATCTAGACCCATTATAAATGCATATACTATACTTAAGCATAATTTTGTGCTACATGAAAGCTACATTGAACAATATGCTCAAGATATATATTTTAAAAATGTATATGTAACTTTGACTCAAAGTAGTTGGATAGAAGAATTGGATTATCATGTAAAGGACTAACTCTTATACCATTGTGGGAAACTTTGCATTCCACAAAATGAGAGAGTAAATATAATTAGAGAAGCACACACTTCTCTGATATTAGGTCACTTTGGAGTAACTAAAATTGTTGCACAGCTACAAAGATTTTGTTATTGGCTAAAAATGAATGAGACAGTTTCTAGATATGTAAGAGGGTGTACTATGTGTGCTAAAAGCAAGCCCAACAATAAAAAACTAGGCTTGTACACTCCATTACTAGTACGTTCTCACCCTTGGGAAAGTGTTTCCATGGATTTTGTTGGATGATTGCCCAAATCTAGGAAAGGTCATGATTATCTATATGTTGTTGTGGATAGGTTCAACAAAATGTGTATTTTGATACCTTGTAATAAAAAAATTACAATTGAATAAACTGCAAAACTGTTCTTTGAACATGTATGGATTCATTTTGGATTACCCATTTCTATTGTATCTAATTGAGATACCTAATTTGTGGGGAAGTTTTAGTCAAGTCTGTGGAAATTGATGGACACCAAACTGAAGAAAAGCACAGCTTTTCATCCACAAACTGATGGCCAGACAAGAGTAGTTAACATGACAGTGATCCAATTACTCAGACGATATTGCAACAAACATCTTAAGCTTTGGGATGAACATTTGTGTTATGTGCAACATGCTTACAACAGAGCAAAACATTCTTTTACACAGAGATCTCCTTTTGAGCCCTGTTTTGGTTTCACACCAAGGTTTCCTTTGGATTTTGTCTTTGGTAAAGATACCATAGTTGAGGGACACAGTGATGTGGACAAGGCAACTAGGTTCATTAACAAATCTAGGAGATCCACTAGGCAGTATAAGAGCAGCTAGAAAAGAGCCAAGCCAAATACAAGGCTAGGCATGACAAGCATCGAATGGAGCATAGTTTCCAAGTTGGTGACCAAGTCTGGCTGTATATCAGCAAGGATAGGATGCAAGGTGAAGGTAAAAAGCTAAAGACCATCAGGTATGGACCTTTCAAAATACTTGAGAAGATTGGTGAAAATGCTTTTCACTTTGATTTACCAGCTTACATGCACATCTACTCAATTGTAAATGCAGATTGCTTGAGATTGTTTGAACCCTCTCTAATTGAGGATCTCAAAGATCAGAGTCAATTGCCTTCTATTGATGACCTGCTACCTGAATATCTTAATGAATTGCAGGAAGACACAGTTCTAGATAGGAAGGTGAGGACGACGCACAGGGGAGATGTTGAGTACCTCAAAGTAGGGATCAAGGGTTCAAAGCCAAGTAGTGCAAACTAGATTGAGATTGGACAAGTGAGACAACAGTACCGTCACTTAGTCGATGCTTGAAAACCAACTTTAGGTGGTCCAAAAGCTTTTTCAGTGGGAAGGCCATGATCCAAATGGGATCCATGAAGAATTATTCGAGAACCATGGTTGTAGCAAATCAGGAAAAAATTCGAATTCTAAAAGCACAGAGCGATCAGAAAAACCTCTAAAACAGCGGTAGTTAGTAGCCAGCATGGAATGACAAGGACCTCAGTCAAAGTGCGATAACCAAGGCCCATGGAGACTGCGCAGGAGGTGAAACTAGCACTGGGGAAGCTCGGATCGAGAAAAGGAGGCAGTTTTAAAAGGAGGCATTTTCTAATCGTGCATCACTGAGCAAAACCCCTCAAAATGGAAAGGCCCCGAGCACTCGGTCACATGGAAGCTAGGAGAACCATGGGGAAAAAGCACTAAAGGCTAAATGCGGGACCCGTGCTCCAGAATCCAGCGGTATTTATATGGGGCACCCTTAGGCGGTAAGCAAATTTGGATGAAACTTAGCAATTCCACTCCACGCCCGACGGGTGGCAAGCGAAGGAGAGAGAAAACTGTCGCTCATCGCGCACTAACGGTTGAGCAAGTCAACCATGCGAAGTGAGTGAATGGCGTTGGATCTGGGAGCTCCAAATCTACCGGCAGAGATCACGCCTGATGGGAAAGCCAGAATTGACAAGGGATTAAGCTGCAATAGAGATAATTTTGCCATCCAATTTGATCACTGAGGTGGTAGATGACTCATTCCATGGAGTAACCAAAGAATCAAACTAACGAGGAAGAAGTTTGCGTAGTTCATAGGAGAACAAGTGGCCACTCCTTGTGAGCTTGATGATGACGTTGAGATAGGGAACTCCAAGTGAAGATGCAGCAAGCGGTCCAACAGAGGTGGAAGGGGAATCAAATAGCCATGAGCCCAAATGGCTTTAAATCCATGAACAGGTAGAATAGAGGACATGGAAGATAGGAAAAAAAAGGAAACGAAGACAGAGATAGCAAAAGCAAAGAAGACAATGAAGCAAAGAAAAGCAGAAAGACAGAGGGTCGAGCTAACCAAAGGCCATCGAGCACCAGAGAGCTTGAGAGGTTCAAGACATCCCTAAGAGGATCTATCAGAAGCTAAGAATGACACTCGGATCCTTCCATTGTAGACCAGAGAGGTCAAATAGCTGGTAAGGAAAAGAGTTTGTGAACTCTAGTGGCTTGGGGAATCCAAGAACTGCCCTACCAAGCAAATCTATTTTAGGAGACTCATATTGAGCTCCTTCATTGTAATTCTCTACTTAAGACACAATAAAATAAGGCCACCATTGAAAGTTGGATCGGAGACGTAGCCCTGGAGGACAGGGTGAACTCCTTATTAATTTGTTGTGTTCTTGTATTTGCTTACTATGTTCTTCTGTTGTTTTCCATTTTCCAATGTCTATGTATTTTGCAATCTGATCGATCTGTTTCCTGAAATAACATAGACACACACCATCACATTAGTCGAGAATACCTTCATTTAATAAATCTTTAACTGAGATCACTCATAAGGTGATTTTTTTATTAGGAGCAGTCAGTATGGTTCAATTTAGGCACTTTCTGGATGGTTTCTCAAAAGGAACTTTTGGGGAATGATGTATTCAGATGACTATGTTCCTTTAGGGTATGAAAAAACTCTTTTAGGGGTTGATGAGCCCTAATACACTGACATATAAGTTTGGGGTTGATGTGCCTAAATATGTCTATAATAGTTGCCCCCTAAAGCATGAGGTCGTAAATATTCATGTCGAGTGAAATGATTTATCATGACGATCTGAAGTTTCAAACTCGAAGGTGTCCTGCATAAGTTACAATACAATATATCATCATAATATAATTTTTCATGATCTAGCTAAGGGAGGCATTCCCATGCTCAACTTTATAAATTTAATTTCATGTACATAGATCAGATAGCCGTTTACAGATACAGATTTGTGATTCTATAGATATAGAGTCGCAATCCATGGTTAGGATGACCATTTGTGTAGAGACTTTATACATTTGATGTTTTTATATCCCTAAATATATCGCAGCCTAGATGGATGAAACTAGATCTGGGGTCTTCAAACTCATTCAATCTTTGCTCAATGTACAAGTCAAACCATGTGAAGGGATGTTCTAAAGTCAAGCATGGAAATACATCGCCTGTTTACCAAACAATGATGTAAGTTGTTAAGAGACGTGAGAGGAATCACCGATAATGATAATGATCCTCAAGGTAATATAGTACAATTCATGTGGTGTGAATACATGATCCAATGTCAAACACCACACAAAATCTTTCGGTCAAAGGCCATTGATGTCAACTTGTCGTCGGAAGTGAGAAACTTGCCATTGATGTATGCAAGCTTCAAAGCACTCAAAGAGTTGTTTCTAAGTCAACTTCTTGGATAATGAACTGATGTCGACAAGAAGTGACTCGTTATAGGAGGGCCTTGATGTATCCCACATCTATGACACGAAACAAAGAAAATTATTTCTGGAGGTGAAAACGAACTGACGACACAAGGTTCAGGAATGGTGGTAATGAAAAAATGAAGGTTGGAGGTATTCCGGTATATGAGACATTAACTGGATGATGATTTCTCAACTAAATGACTTCTTTTGAACATGTTAGCGACACTGAGATGAATTGGTAGTGTTAACCCCAAAGATGGATGGTATGAAAGACCGATGGTATGATGACCGGTGAACGAAATAACCCAACCCAACTCAATAATGGAGATGAAGTGAAAGTGTCATGTTCAAGAGTGACTTTCTACCATAAATTCTTCAAGTTGTTTTTCCTTTTTCACCAGTCATTATTGACCAGTACCTCATTATTTTTGTCAAGCTTGAGGAGGATAACATATGCTTATTCTATAATTCGCCCTTTGGGTAAACCTGTCGCTATCTAATGTTTTAACGAGTCTAGTGACAATGATACTCGGTCTTGTCTAGATGGACAAGTTTGTCGCTATTACATTAACAATTTTAATGACAAGGATAACTTGGTCCTTTTCATTTTTAGAGAGTTTGAAAAGGGACAAAGAGAAAACTCCATAAGTTATTTTTCGTAAAGTAATCCCTCAGGTCTGAAAAAAGGATAAAATAATACAGGAGGGATGACATTTCTAATACTTCAATGAGCTGGAAAAGACAAGCGCTCAACGATATTTTCATGTTTAACGAGTTTAAAAAGGGTTTGCAGTAGTTTTCTTTTAATTTTTGGATCAAAGCTAAAAAATAAGACAAAAAGTTTGCTTGGTAGTCAAAGATGTTCAATTCACCATTTAGCACATCAGATTCTTTCATTAGTCATTCAACCTGCTCAAAACTCCATCAAATTGATTAGAAATACATATATATGGACAAAAAATGTGTTATGAAACCAACTCAAGAAAAGATAGAAAAGATAGATCAACGACTTAGAATTCAGCCTCTTCGAGGGGGCAACCTCCTTTACATTACATAAATGAACAATTCTTGGATGATTGAAATGAAAAGACCTCCTCTCTATATATAGGAGTCTAAGGGACCATAACATAATCAGAGCCAACATAACAATAATAATGCAAGGGCACAATAATAATAATAGTGGGCTTCTATGGGGCTCAATAGTAACAATATGGGCGCTACATGGGTACATCAATATAATAAGTGGGTTGTACTAATAACAATAAGGGTTTACTCTAGTAGTATAGGGGCCTAACATGCCCCTCTCCTTCAAAAAGCGTTGTCCTCAACGCTTGAGTAGTTCTTGTTGCTTCCGTGTAAAATTATTGTCCTCCCATGTGGAAACTTCAGCTGGTAAGTTCTTCCACTTGATGAGATACTCTGAAATTGATCGATTTCGTAGCTGTCGGGTTCTTGTTTCTATGACTGCTCCAGGTTCCAATATGATTTCTTTGCATGGCCTTCCAAGGCTCCGACTCCGTCTTTAGGTCTCTATTCGTCTCGCTCAGTGACCCTTTCTCGCTAGCCATCGACTGAAGCTTTGCAAGCTTGCTCAGCAGGATCTCCTTCTCAGCATTCCAGTCTTCCTGTGCCATTCGGTAACTTCTGTTGATCTCGGCAGTCTCTTTTCTGGCAATTTCTAGCGATAAAAACACTTCGGTTTCCAATTTCCGATCTTCATTGGCTGTGTCTAATTCTGACGATATCACTTGAATTTGATTTTTCAACTTCAAAACAGTTGCGTCCAGATTCTTCTTATCAAGGTTAAGTCTTCTACACTCGTCTTCTTTCATAGAAATTTCGGCATTGAATCTTTCCTTGGCTTCCTGCAATTCTTTGACTGCTTGAGAAATCGCAGATTTGTATTCGTCATCCTTCTTTATAAGTTCTTCTCTCAATTCTTTCTCGGCCTCCTTCCATTCATCAGTCATTTTCCTTGCAGACTCAATTTCTGATAGGAACTGGGCCTTCAGCGACTCCGCCTCTGTCTTTAGCTCTCTATTTGTCTCGTTCAGTGACCCTTTCTCGCTAGCCATGAATGCAAGGTTCGTTTCTAGCTCTGCAAGCCTGCTCAACATTTTCTCCTTCTCCACATTCCAAGTTTCCTGTGCTATTTGGCTAATTCTAGTGATCTCGGCCGTCTCCTTTTTGGCTGCTACGATCTGTGATAAAAGCAGATCCTTTTCCAATTTCCGAGCTTTATCGGTTGCCTCTAATTCTGAAGATCTCGCTTGAATTTGATTCTTCAACTGCAAAACATTATCCTCCAGATTCTTTTTATCAAGGTTAACTTCTCTACACTCATCTTCTTTAGTGGAAATTTCGGTATTGAATCTTTCTTCAGCACCCTGCAATTGTTTGAGTGTTTGAGAAATCGCAACCTGGTCATCCCCGTCCTTCTTTCCAAGTTCTCTCAATTCTTTCTCAGCCTTCTTGAATTCTTCATTCATTTTCCTTGCAAATTCAATTTCTGATACCAATTGGGCCTTCAAAGATTCCGCTTCAGTTCTTAGCTCTCTGTTTGTCTCGCTTAGTGAACCTTTCTCGCTGGACATCAACTCAAGGTTAGCTTCTAGTTTTGCAAACCTGCTCAGCATTTTCTCCTTCTCCAAATTCCAAGCATCCTCTGCTATTTGGCTACTGCTGGTGATTTGGTCAGTCTCTTTTTTGGCTACTATAATCTGGGATAAAAGCACTTCCTTTTCACATTTCGCAGATTTAGCGGTTACCTCTAAGTCTGCAGATATCTCTTCAATTTTATCTTTCAACTACAAAACAGTTGCCTCCAGATTCTTTCGATCAAGATTAACTGCTCTACACTCCTCTTCTTTCGTGGAAATTTCAGAATTCAATTGTTTCTCCGCGTCCTGCAGTTGTCTGTGTATTTGAGAAATGGCAGCTTCACATTCGGCATCTTTCTTTGCAAGTTCTTTTCTCAATTCTTTCTCAACCTCCTTCCATTCTTCAGTCATTTTCCTTGTAGATTCAATTTCTAATCCTAATGCAGTGACATTTGTGGACAAAACAATTTTTTCTTCTCTTAAGCCAGTGATTTCTTTCATAAGGATTTGATTGAGGTCGGTCAACTTCGATACTTTATCATCTCCTTGCGTGGAAGAGGGATCATTTGCAGCTTTAGCTTGTGGTTGCTCGATG
>APFE030509955.1:4494-39478 GCA_000404065.3 Pinus taeda
TCACATCCAAATACCCTCAATTGTGAAAGAGAGGGTTTCTTACCAGTCCATACTTCTTGTGGAGTCTTATCCTCCAACGCTGATGAAGGTGACCTGTTGACCAAGTAACATGCAGTATCCACCGCCTCTGCGCAGAATTCCTGTCCTAACCCGGCACCACTGAGCATGCTTCTTGCCCTTTCCATCAACGTCTTGTTCATTCTTTCTGCGACTCCATTTTGCTGAGGTGTATATGGAGTAGTCTTCTGCGGTGCTATACCACACTTCTTACAGAATTCTTCAAATTCCTTACTGCAAAATTCTCCACCATTATCTGTCCTCAGCACCTTTATCTTCTTCTCTGTCTGAATTTCCACCAGAGCCTTAAATTCTTTAAACCTGTCAAAGACTTCAGATTTCTTCTTAAGGAAATATATCCATGTATTCCTTGAGAAGTCATCTATAAATGATACATAGTACACAGACTTACCCAGTGATGGAACTTTCACAGGTCCAAACACATCACTGTGCACAAGCTCTAATATTTGTTTCGTCCTCTTACCACCAGAGGGGAAACTCACCCGATTCTGCTTCCCATATACACAATTTTCACAGAAATCAAAATCCAGAGAGCTATTATTCATACCTTCTACCATACCTTTACCATGAAGTATTCGAAGGCCCTTCTCTCCAATATGTCCAAGCCTTTGATGCCACAACATGGTCTTCTCTCCAGAGACCACTAGATTTTCTACTCCATTTCAGGAACCATAGAAATATTGCACCCGTCAACAACAGTGCTACCTTGCAGCTTGTACAGAGTTCCAATCCGAACTCCCCGAATCAATACCAGTGCTCCTCAAACCATCTTGCAGGTATCCTTCTCAAACACTGTCTTTACACCTGCATCATCCAACTTGCTTACAGAAATCAGATTTCTGGCCAACGCAAGAATATGCAGAACACCAAGAAGGGTTCTAACCCTTCCACCTTGCAACTTCAACTTTACTTTTCCGCGACCAATGATTCTAGCCTTCCTATCATCTCCTAAGAAGACATCACACCATCGTATTTCTCATACTTGCAGAACCACTCTCTATGGGGAGTGAAGTGAAAGGATGCACCTGAGACAATTAACCATGCCTCATGATCTACATGTGTACTTGAAGAAGCCAAGTACACATCCCCACCTTCATCTGAGGTGGTTTTCGCCTCTGCAGAAGGAGCATCATCAGATCCCTTTCCTTTATCAGGAGATTTAGATTTACACTCCCTTCTGAGTGCCCTTCCTTTCCGCATTTCCAGCACACCACCTTTGTACGTTTTCCTGGAGATTTAGATCTCCCTCTAGATTTAGATCTCCCACTCGATGACTTATTTTTGTTTCTATTCTGGGACAGTCCTCGTACAAAAAAGGCATCACCATTCCGGTTGTCCATAATTTTCCATCTCATCTCCTCCGTCAGCAAGGCTGAGACTATTTCATCAAACTGCAAAGCAGTTGCATTGCTACCTATTGCAATAACCAGACTATCCCACGAATCTGGTAGAGAACACAACAAACTGATGCACTTATCTTCATCTGAAATTATAATATCAACAGATAATAACTGACTTACCACAGTATTAAATGCATTCAGATGCTCTGTCACCGAGTCTCCATCTTTCATCCTCAGGTTATACAGCTTTTTTCGCAGGAACAGTTTATTCACCAGAGACTTAGATTGGTACAAAGTCCGTAACTTGTCCCACAAAGCCTTCGTCGTAGCTTCCCCTGATACATTCAACAATACTGAATCTGAGACACACAATCGTATTGTGCTCTTTGCCTTCCGATCCAACTTCTTCAATTCTTCATCGGTCACTCCTGTTGGTTTAGTACCTGGATCTACCGCGATCCACTGATATTTATCCACCAACAGATCCTCCATCTTGAGTTTCCACAACTCAAAACTCTGACCACTGAACTTCTCAATCTCTATCTTTCCTCTGCTCGCCATCTTCTTTCACCACTAGAATCGATCTCGCAGATCTCCCACTGAACAGGGTCTACCAGAGGCCCGAGCGAAATCCCTCAGCAATAAAGGCGTCCCCTTGAAGCCAAAACAGCTCTAATACCAAATGTAGGTTTTAACCCCGTACAAAAATTACCTGCATACGAATTCTAAATCATAGGAAAAATAAAAATGCGAGAGCATAATACATAAAACACATATACACAGAGATTTCCCACTGGATCTCAAAACCGCGACTACCAGCTTGATTTTTTATTATGTTCCTTTCAATGTTACAATACAAATTTTTACATGCCGAAGCATCCAATACCATGGACTGAAAAACCATCACGTCCAATACCATGGACCAAAAAACCATTGATCCAATACCATGGACCGAAAACCATCGCGTCCAAAAAAGATGTGTGAAAATCATGCACAAAACCATAGGTGGGTCTGCCCAACCTAACATAGGGTCCAAAACCAAAATTTTCCGGGGTGCTGCCCCGGACCCCATAAAGTGGGGTTACAGGTACCCCTCAAACCCCCTGTTAACTATGTGGAAAGAATATAACACAACCCAACAATATTTCCTTTCTCTCTTTCCATCCTAAACAAACTTTCTACAACAGTTTCATCTAAGGTCCCATATATTTTGTTTTTCTTCTAATTTTATGAAACCCTCGGGTTGACATATTAAAATGGAAATGGATTTAGCATACCATTAAATCACCCTACATTTTTGGCGCCATTTCCCGAGAAGCATACTTAGGTGTAACTAGTTAGGATGATTATTTAGAAAGCATTTTTATTAGGGTTATTTTAATTTAGAGAAAAATTAGAAAACATAAAACATTCATAAAACAAAACCCTCATTCACTAAGAAAAACAATAAAAAAAAACCATCGACATCATGAATTCCTAGTTTTGCAGGTAGAGAAATGGATGGAGACGGTGAAGATGAGGAAGATCCTTTTGGATTTCCCATTCAAGAAACTGATATCAATGTTCATATGAAGAACATCTCTCCATTTGTACTTCCTATCTTCAATGGTATGAGATCAAAAGACCCATAAACTTTTCTATTTGAATTTGAAATAATTTGTAGATCTTATGGATACTTATTACACATTAAAAGGCTGAATTTGTTTCCAGAAACATTGAAGGATAGAACTCTTAAATGGTTCATGACTTTAGGAATAAATTCTATAAGGACATGGGATGATATGAAAAGATTATTTTTTGAAAAATACAAAGATTATTGTATAAACCATGACCTTAGAAATCAAGTCTTTAAGATGAACCAAAAAGAGGATGAAAGCCTAGAATATTTAGTGGAGAGATTTACGTATAATGTCAAAAGAGTTAAATTACATAATTTAGGATCAGACATATTAACAACTGTCCTACTAAATTCTATTAGGGATGAATGGATTGATCTTCTTAACCTGGTGGGAAAGGGAGATGTTTATCAATTGTCATTTCAAGGGATTTATTAATTGTGTAAGAACGTATCAAGAGGAAAGGAAAAGTATGCAAGATCCCCTCAAGATCCTGTTATGGAAAGAGTAGGTAAGTCAAAATCAGTATTGGTAAGTCAAATTGAACTTAACAATTTTCTAGACATTTTTGGTAATTTAAAAGAACAAATTGATATGCTAAGAATGGAAAATAAGAAAATAGTTGAGAATGTTGCTTCATTTATGTTTTTCCCTAAATGCAAAAAGAAACCTGCTTTGCATGAATGTCCATTTCATAACATTAAAATGTATGAAATATTTACAGGAACACATACTACTAAACATTGTCCATCATTACCGGGGGTAAAGGCAGTTTACGAAGCAGAAAATCAAACATTGGAACAATCTTGTTATGGGGCTCCAAAAATATCATGGCAACCTCATCAACCTGGTATGGTGCAAGATCTTACTTCTCAATTTCAAGGTTATGCACAAAAATCTCAAAGTAATTGGCAAACATCCTTCCCTTGGCAACCTTGGCCATCTCAATCCCAACCTCAAAAACAATCTTGGAAACAAGGTTGGCAAGGGCCTCACAGAAGAATTCCACTATATCCTCAATCTTTCTTCACTATTCTCAATGCTAAGCTCAATGCTACTCATACTATTCAACTCCACCACAACATCCATTTCATGCTCAATTGAACTCAATTCAACCATTACCATCTGCACAAGTACCCCAAAGATCCATTTCCACTCCACTACCTACACAATCATTTGGAATCCCTAATAATAAAACACCTCAATCCACTCATAATGTTGAGGTACTACAAAATAAAGCACCAATTTCCATTGAAGAACAACAATCAGAAGACGAAAAATATTCAGGTAACTTCCAAGAATCATGGATGCATGTTAAAGAAGATAAGTTCTTGAAACCTAAGTGTCATGCAGGTCTATCACCCAATTCTATGAATGAAGATCACATGTCAGAAGACTTTCATGGCATGATGTCAGGATTCCATTCTTCAGTATCTTCTGACATTATTCAAATCAAGGTAGTTGGTCTCTCATATACTGGTACATATCAAAGAGTATATTTTAAACATGAATATGAGTTTACTGAGGATTTTATTACACAAATGGATGCACTGGAAATTCTCTTATACTTAAGAAAATGTTTTATTTCTTTAGAATAAGACTAACAAATAAAAACAAGTTTTTGCGATCTTTAGGATAAATTTGCAATTTTGTGGTGAATTAAAAACCACCCATTTACTAACCTTTCGTAAGAAAAATTTGCAATAAAACAAAATATTGTGAACGAGGAGCACAAGCGAAGGTGGAAGAATGATAGTTTCAGGTAAGAGATCAATTCTTTGCATTTTATGTTTTGCATCCAAATTTTTAAAAGAGAGGAATCAACTAATAAAAACCTGATTATGGTCTCCTCCTATGCTTTGTGTAACATGGAGAATCATAAAAAGAATTTTCATGTCAGTATATATTTTGTTCAAAAAAACAATGTCTTCTCTTCCATTATTTGTTTATATATATATTAGAAGTGAATGGAACACATGTAAATTAAAAAACAAAAAACAAACGAGATTTTCTTATTTAAACAAATTTGAAATAAAAAAATAATTAATTTAAAACACAAAACCAAAACAACATTAAAAAAAACAAAGAAATAATAAAATAAATAAAAACACAAAAACGAAAATGAGAATAAAGAAAATCTAAACAAATAAATAAATAAATAATCATGGAAGCCAACGAAACGAATTGCTACAAATGATATGTGTGGTTTTGGAAAAAAATAAAAGATAGCTCTGCATTTTCCTGATTTTGAAAAAAAAAACGAATTTCACCTGGCAGTTACTTGAGCAGAGGCCAAATATGTAGAGGCTAAAAACATCATTTTTAAAACTCATTTTGTGACCAAATGAAAATGAATTTCAAAAATATAAAACATGGGTTTTTCTCAAAACGGAGTGATTTATGTTTAGCACAAGTGATTTCCTCAAAATTCGTAACCATTTGATAGATTTTCAGGGTTCTCTAGAGCCTTATTTGTGAGGTTGCATGGAAAAAACGGTTTTTAATTAAATGCAGTCGGCAACAAAGGCTAGCCACCCAGCAGCGTTGCTAAGCTGCAAAGAAAAAAAAATGAATAAAAATTTCCCAAGCTTTTATAGAATAAAAATTGGTTAAAAAATCCACTTTCTGGGCAAAAGGAGGAGTTCAAAAGATATGAAAAATAATTTGGCAAATATTTTGGAATCCCATTTTCCTAAAAAGCTTGGAAAGGATGGAATCCCATTTTAGTAGTTTGCAACAGATCAATTTGTCATAAAAACAATAAATATTCAAACCTTGTCATCTAGTATGGATCTAGTATATATTTAAGGGATCTACATTTATTGAGTAGATATCACTAATTCATGTATAAATAGGAGGAGCATCCTTCAAAGGAAGCTAATAGTTGTCATTTATTCATTAGCATCATAGTTGTGATTGTTCATTCAGCATGTATAATATCAATTTCTCCAAATCATGAGTTATGAGTGCTGTTTGATTCTTAAGATGTGATAGTTATTCTTGTGTGCTCATTGAGGAATGGAAGGGTCCTCATCAACCACAATCTGCATACAATTGTAACATAGTTTGATTTCTGTTATTTTCTTTCATGCAAGTGTTCTTTACTTTCTATAAGTGTGATTTGTTTTCTTCAAGTTTGATTTACTTTCTTACATTTGATTTGATTGTCATTAAACTGCTTGCTTAACTAGCTATCTTAGTTTGCTTTCTTGACAACTAAATCACTAGTTTCTATTTACTGCTTTCTAGATTATCATAGTTTGCTTCTTATAGTTGTTCATAGATTAGTTTGCTTTTGAATAGTTTAGAAAGACCATGGTGTCAAATCCTTCATTCCAACTTTAGAATTTAATTTAGTTTTCTTGCATGAGATTTATTTTGTAGTTTTCTTTATTTATATTTGTAATATATATTTCATTTCTCTCTTTCCATCCTAAACAAAGTTTCTACAATAGCTTCATCTGAAGTCCCATATATTTTGGTTTCCTTCTAAGTTTACGAAACCCCTGGGTTGACATATTAAAATGAAAAGGGATTTAGCATACCATTAAATCGCCCTACAAACACCAAAGTGGTTTCCATCAAGTCTAAAGGGGCAAATTGTTGGCATGATGACTAATGTGTTGTCCTTGATGGTGACGTACTTGACAAGATGTCAAAATCACGAAAACATGATGATTATGTAGGATGGAACATATGCTACAGAAGTAATGAGAAAAGAAATGATATATTAGAGACAAGTGGATGTTGAATATAATTTTTCATAAAGTATATGTGAATCCTATGCAGAAAGGCCCCATACATATGCATGTATTGTGAATAAAAGTCACGTACATAATCTGCACCATGATAACTTGAATACTAGGGGTATTTACCATTGTATTAGCCCATAAGAATGAGTGTGAAAACAATTATTTTATCCCATCAAAGAATACCAATGACATTACTAAGGGATTGTCCTAAGTTATTGGCTAGGGCTAAAGCTATATAAGGAGATGGAGATCAAAGTGTTTTGTGTGAAAGTATTTTGTTGTCTATGAATGATCTGATCTGAAACAGGTGTGCACCAGGGACCAAGGAGAAGACTCAGATGCGAACGATTTGAAATATGTTGAAATGTATGTTTAATTGATTTACTTGCTACAAATATATAATATTGATGAAACTGTGATGTTATGATCTAAACAATTTATTCAGAAGTTTGTAGCATTGGCAGTCAAGGTTGCAGAAAGTGAAATTGTGTTTGCAGAAAATGTTTTCAGATATATACACAGGTATGTTTGGGCATACTCATGTACATATGCGGATCCACCTCTAAAGGTTCACGTATGTATTCTCCGAAATAATTTTTTATTAAGTGCAAATATGAACATGAGTGTTGTGCATGGTAAGCGTGTCCATACGTTGATGTTCATTACAAAGATCACATACATAAACCAAGGTTTGATATGTTGATATATGTTCACAATTGACATTATCTAGTTTACTTATTGTTGTCTATTGATGATGTCTTTATCATGATCAAGGTGACTTGGTTGAATTGTTCAAGTTTAATGGCACGAAAGTATGATTGATTTTATAATCTGTATTTGGTTCATAAATATGTGATTAATTCTATGATATGTAGTTGGTGAAATGGTCTATGAATGGTTCAATGATTTCTGATTTAAGTGTTCCCTACTCTGATATTTGTATGCAAATACTATACTGAGAAAGCATGTATATACATGAGTTTTATTCAACACAATCACATACATAATTTGATACTTATTATTTTTTGTTGGTTTTTGCATTTAGTGACTTGATACTTCATAATTTGAGTTGATTTATAGTGTGACAATATCTCAGTTTTAGTGCTTCAGTTTGTTGATATGGGCCTAGTTTGAAAAGTTGCTGAAAGGTGGCCTACAGGTTGGTTTGATGATTGTTTAATAAATGGATCCAGTTTGAAGCATTCTGAAAAGTGGTCCACAAGGAGCTAAGGGTAGCAGCCTTCAGAAATGGGGTAAGAACTCCCTTCAGGTAGGAGTCGATAAACAAGTTTAGGGGGTTATATCTCCCTTCCAATAGGTGCTAGAGAATGAGAGAAGGTTATAGCCTTCTGCAAGTGGGTGGCTACGTACTAGTTAGAGTCTATGTTAGTACAAGATTGTAAAAAGTTTTCCTTTATAATAAAACAAGAAGACAAAGATGACGACAACGAGGGTTTCCTTCACATTGGGTTTCCACCTAAAATCCAGGTGTTCATGTGTGTTGATATCTTTCTTGTGTGTTTATGATCTATCTACTCTTTAATGTTGCTTAATTAATGAATAATGAAGTAATTATGCACTGGGTGAAGATCAGTAGTTAATGAAATTAATGATAAATTAGTTATCTAGATGTACGCAGGTTTCTTTAATCACAGTCACATACATACACTAGTTTCCTTAATGAAAATAGTATACATAAATCAGAATAAGAAATTATAAAATTGAAGAGTGTAAAATATTGATTGACCCCCCCTCCCTCTCA
Source organism: Pinus taeda (assembly GCA_000404065.3). NCBI lineage: Eukaryota > Viridiplantae > Streptophyta > Pinopsida > Pinales > Pinaceae > Pinus > Pinus taeda. The sequence continues at coordinate 13,043 of APFE030509955.1, forward strand.
GTATTTTTCCTAACACTCATAGCAGATGGTTTGGTCAGATTTAGGGATAGGATCGATGTGTTGGACAACAATGAGCTCAATAAGATTATTTTTCGGGAATTTCATGTTAAGCCATATTTAGGTCATCTGGTATATCAAAAGACATTGACAGCATGAAGAAGTTCTACTATTGGCCAAATTTGAAGAAGGAAGTGGTAGAGTTTGTGGCTAGATGTTTGGATTGTGCACAAGTAAAGGTAGTGTGAAAGCATCCAAGTGGTCTAATATAATTGATTTCAATTCCATAATGGAAATGGAAGGTCATTTCCATGGATATCATTACAATTTTGTCAAGGACATCTAGACAACATGGTTCTATCATGGTTGTGGTTGACATGTTGACACAGGTGGAAAAATTCATTCCAGTGAAGCCTACTTATTAAACTAGTATTGTAGCATATGTCTTCATCAGGGAGATAGTGAGGTTGCATGGTGTTCTGAAGAAAATTTTACCTGACAAAGATGCCAAGTTCACTTCTAGGTTTTGGAAGGATAAATAAAGGTTGTGATGAAAAAGGCAATGGCACTATGGAAACATTGGAACCCTATGACATGCCTTGATTCCCATGAATAACGAAATCTACACTATGTTAAAGAAAGCCAAAGGGATCCCTTGGATGTAAGAATCTATGAGTCTCTTTGATTTTCCTATGCAATAAAACCTTGGTAAAGTGGAATCCCGAAGGGACTATGTAGTGGAGACAAGGACTTTGTTAGCTTGAAAGAGTGAGTGATTGTAAGGAGGAGGAGACTTGATTGGAATTGTTGTGAATTTTTTTTTGGTACACACTCATTGGAATCATGAGTGTGTGTAGGTGAATTTGAAGAAAGTAATGATTTGAACTTGTTATGCATGGAATGCTTGTGAAGCAAAGGAAAACCATACAGATAAATATTAAGTCGAATGCTTCATTTGTTGAAATGCATGTTTTGTTGTGTAGGTTAATATCTCTTATGGAAAATTGAATAGTTGTATATGTAAGTAGTCATAACACAAATGTTCTATTGATTTTTTTATGTAGGTGCTAAATGGAATGCCATAAATCTAGAGGTGGCCAAACTGTGAAGAAAAATGACACTATTGAAGCAATAGGAGAGGAAAGTGACATGAAATATGATGTTGATACACAAGAGTAATGATGATAGTGTAGCTGAAAGAAATCAATATAGATATTATTGCAATGAACAAAAGATAGCTAGAATGGTGTGTTGATGGAAAAGATGCCTTGGATGGTGTAGTGGTACTAAAAATGACACTTGAAATGGTGTGAACAGTAAGAATTATGTTCCTTTAAGGGAGAGGGGATTGTAACACCCCAAACTTTAATCCCCCAAAGATATTATAATTATAATTATGTTCATGATGCATGTAAATGTAAATAGGTTAAAAGACCTAGAATAGTTGTAGTTATATTTTAAGTACAACTGATGAAGAGGTTGAAACTTAATATAGATAATGAGAATCTATGAAAGGGGGTGGAAGCCAACAAAATGGATAAATGAAATTAAACCATGAAAAGTAATTGTTTGGATGAGCCAAATATTCATAAAGCCTAATATTGTCAACTTTCCCAAGAAAACATCTAACGTGAAGGATGTGGTAGTAACTTCCATATTTATGGAAGTAGTGGGGCTATGCCTCAACTATCAAATTACCATACCTACGGTATGGGAATAGTACATATTATGATACTTCTAGGGTCTAACCAAAACCCTTTGATCTAACCAGGGAAACCTTTAAGGATGGAAGCTTATCTTAAATTTTAGAAACCTTGGAAAATCTTAAGAGTCCCCAATATGTAAATTGTAAAAATTTTCATCATATTTTTGTAAAAACATTTAGGTTTAGAATTATTTTATATTAGTATATATAAAATTTTGGCAATTTTTAGGGTAAAATAATTTTATGCTATAAAATTCGAGAGAATCAATTTTAAAAAAAATGGAAATTTGTGAATCGATTTTTTGGAAAAAGCATCGAAGATTAGCCCACCTCCAAATATTAGCCCGTAGAATTTTCCCTGGATCTAACACAAAAATTTATCAAAGAAGAAACTCATGAAGTAAAAAAAGGGAAGAGGAGGGAAATGAGATGTGTTCTCATTGAGGCTATGAGAGATAAAGAAGAGACGTGTTCAAGATATATAAAATCATGTGCATCCATGAGCATGAGTAGTGGATGCTCTCATGTGGAAAGGAAATAGAAACACATGAGGGTTTTGAGTCACAACAACCTATGTGTAAATTGTGATTCACCTTCTTTGGTGAGAAAATTTTTTATGGAAGTCTTTAACTTGAGTTAGAAGGATAGAAAATTTCTAATGAAACTATATACTATAAGCACAAAATCAATTATAAAGGGGAAGTATTTAGGGATGACTATATCAGTGAGGGACGCCCTCTATGTTGTGTAATCCCAATGAGGAAAAAATATGAAAGATAATAGCCCTTGGCTTAGTTGTTTGAAAAAAAATATATTGATTTCTAAGTGCGTGAAGGGTAATGGCCTTCATCGTCACACCATTGTTATCCTTAGAGAAGATTTCCCTTTAGGTTATTATTGTGCTAAATAATTGAAAAACCACCAATAATAACTGATTAGACTCTAGGCTTAGTGGAATTAAATATAAACTGATGAGATTGACTTGAAAAACGAGAATGACCTTCATGACTCCAACCTGTAATTTTGAGTTAAAACTTTCCTCATGGCATCATATTCTAGCTTAGAGGAAATGAGCTATAAAGGATAGAATAGATAATTGTACATAAGTTTGGGGAAAAGCATCTCACTTTTCAGTTGTAGGAATAAATTAATCTTAAATAGATGAGTACTCTTATGGATATTAAATCAATGATGTAAATCATATCCATTGAAATAAAAATGATAATTGATAAATTGTGTACATTTATATGCTTTATTGCTAAATAGATGTTCTATTATGCATGATACCTAACCATGGTACATGTAGTTTTAATGACTATGAGATATTCATATGCCTACCTATGGATATTAAAGTGTTATTATGATGTTTTATTCATAATCAAAGCATGGTACCAATAGATTTTGTTTTACCAATTATAGTGAATGTTTATGGTTTTCATATGCCTTTTGCTAGAAATATTTTATGGATATCAATATGAGGGATGTGATCCCATCATCCTCTTGGATAACCATGATGGTTGGTTGGATTTTCAAGGCTCTTAATGAGTCTAAATCTAGGGAGCTTGGTCTAGTTTTAAAGATTGGATAAGCTCTAAATATGTTGTTTATGATCAAAGGGTCCTATTGATGATTTAGAACTAGATGCAAGAGAAATAAACTTGATTGTGATGTGCGGAATTATAAGAGAAATCCTTGATATGTTTTCTAATGTAAGTGTTAAATATTTCACTACATAACTCTTGAATGGTGAAATTTTGTTGGAGGGCTTGAAGTGGGCTTGTGTGGCTTTTAAGTTATTGTGATTGGCCTTTGTTAGCCTAACTGTGGGATTGAATAACTACGTTGTATACCTTCCTGGCATGATGATTATTTTAAAGGTATTAGTATCTTGGATAAGAAGGCGTGAATACCTCATATGAGGGTAAACTATGGATAGTGACCTCTTTGACTCAGAATAAAATCTTAGAATATGGCTATGAAATGAAGGCTTTTGGAGGCTTTTATAGGATGGTGAAGACTTATGTGGTTTCAAGAGTTTTTTGGGTTGATTGTTTCCCCATTAAATGCTTTCTTATTCTTTCAATAGGTTAATAAATTATCTATTTGGATCCTTATTTCCTTAGAGAATTTTTTTTATTGAATTCAAAATTTGGGAATCAGAGGTTTAGCCCTTGCCCTTGGTCACATGGATCAATGGTGATTGTGGTTGAGAGTTATCCATATGAGTGACTAAGGGTACAATATAACCACAACAACTTCTACTATTTTGGAAATCATTATATTTACTAGTGTCTAGTGGCTTGATGATTTATTACATTAGATCGACCTCAAGTCATTGAGATATTCAAATAACTAGCCTAGTGAGCTAGTTAACAAAATCACTAGTTAGTAGGCCATTTATTTCTTTTTATGTTAGTCAAAATCCATTAATCAAACTAGCCTTAAGCTATTAGAAATGTTCCTTAATATTTGTACTAGTTGGTGGCCCAATTAATAGAATCCTCAATTAGTAGAGGCATAAATTATGGGATCCATTGAGTGACAAGGTTGGGATCCATATTGAGATTTGGATGTTTTTAAGAGTTGTAAATGATGAGTAGAAATATTTTTCATGTGATGGGATAGGGGATATAAATTCTGTCAAGATCTAGATGTCTAAGCATATGAAATGATTTGTAAATAGCCTTTAACACAAACCCAAATGTTGGATGGGTCAGAGAGTGGAATCGTATGTGGAAAAACTTTATGTGGAAGAAACCTAATGTCAAGATTGTTAGGTATCTAGGGATTGAAAAATTCTATAGAGATAGACATTGGAGGAATCCCGATGTGGGATTCTAGTATAGTAGGCCACATGGAAATCATATAGAGTCCACGTGAGCACTCTCAAATCATATGGGTAGGATGTTGCTAGCATGGTATGTAGGGAATTTTTGGTTGATGTGGCATGCCAACATGGTGCAATGAAATGGCCATGTGGTACATGGGAGTCAACATGGTGGTTGACGTGTCAGTCTTCATGGAAGGTGATGTGGAATCTAGAGTTTGGAAATACATGTTTTTGTGAAATGATCCCTTCTATGTTTTCTTGGATCTATACGGATCTAAATGAATCCAAAAAAGAAAAAACTAGATATCCAGATGAGAAAGCGTTTGACCAACATGGAACCATGATGATGTGGCAAGTGTTGAGATGGATCAAATGGATAGTGGCGTTGAGGTGGAGGCCTATATTAAATCCCCATGGAGGTGATTTGGATGAAAAATGTCCTTGTTAGTAGAAGATCATAAATCTAGAATTTCCTTTTAAGTAGGAATTTTAGTTTTTCTAGGATCTTGATGTGACCACTAACCGAGTGGGAATATAAAATAATAAGGAAAAATGAAGGCAAGGAAAAGGAAAATCCCATATCCATATGGAGTTGGAAGAGTGCACATATTAAAAATTGTAATACATGATTTATGGAAAATATTAGACTTGGATGTGAGCAACAACTGATGTGTCTTATGATGATGTGTCCCTATGTGATGGTGATACATGGCTAGGGACTACCATGTGTCAACCACAAGTAGCTAATCTGCCATTATAAAATATTTCCACATGTCTACCACGTGGTAGTAGTGTAGATTTTGATGTGGCAATTTGAAGGTGAAATCTTTAGATGAGCATACTTTTGTGTCCAAAACGCAGATTTGGATGAAAATTGTATCATTGGGAATCTTTGGATGAGAATAATATAATGGTGATCTCAAAAAATAGTTTTAAGGTGGATGAAAAAGATATATTTTTTATAAACCCACCTTCTTAAGATTGCTTATGTGATTGGTTATGTTATAACTTAAATCTTCACCAAACTTGATCTATGCTTAGGATATTAAAAAATTCATGTGAAGGATGATGAATGTCATTTATTAAGGTCATTTTAAGTTCTTGGTGATTCCCTTTAGCCTTTACAATTCACTGTTATGAAACCAGCTCAAGAAAAATATGGAAAAGATAGATCAATGCCTTAGAATTCAGCCTCTTCGAGGGGGAAACCTCTTTTACATTACATAAATGAAAAATTCTTGGATGATACAAATGAAAATACCTCCTTTCTATATATAGGAGTCTAAGGGGTCATAATATAATCAAAGCCGACATAACAATAATAATGTAAGGGCATAATAATAACAATAGTGGGCTTCTATGGGGTACAATAGTAATAATATGGGCACTACATGGGTACATCAATATAATAAGGGGGTTGAACTAATAACAATAAGGGGTTACACTAGTAGTATAGGGGCCTAACATTCACCCTATACCTTCCAAAATCTCATGAATAAAATATTTCAACCCTCTCTTATCATTTTTCCTGCATTTTTCAAACATATTGATCTACAGTAAAATTTGGAAAGCTCATATCAACCATGTGGATGAGGTATTAGAACTACTTGTTGATTATAAATTATATCTCAAGAGGTCCAGATCCCATTTTAGTTTCCTTGAAGAGGAACTTTTGGACCATATTGTTAGTCATGATCATCTGCATGTAGATCTAAAGAAACTTTAAGTGATGATACATTGGTCCCTCCCTAAAATCCTTAAAAGTTTAAGAGGTTTTATTCTTCTAACTAGTTATTATATAAAGTATACAAGGAACTATGGTAAGATTGTGGCTCCCCTAAAAACCTTTCTTAAAAATTCTTTTATTTGGTATGACATTGTCACACTCCATGATAAAGGCCTTAGTGAAGGCTCGTCATAATGATTACCAATGTTTCATACACATAGCATTCTTCAAGTCTTGGAATGCTTTAAAATGGTATGAAATTGTAGAACAATCTTTCCAAGACTTGAAGAATGTTGTGTGTATAAAACCTTAATATTCACTCTACTAGATTTCACTAAGACCTTCATCATGGAATGTGATGCCTTAGGTAAATGTGTTGAAGTAGTATTCATGAAAGAGGGAAGACCATTAGGTTTTACCAATAAACAAATATGTGAGAAGCACTTGGGAAAATCAACTTATGAAAATTCAAGATGATGGCCATATCACATGATGTGCATTTCTAGCATTCACACCTAGTTAAGAAACATTTATATATGAAAACCAACTATCATAACCCACGATTCTTCCAAAAGCAGATGATTTCTTCCCTTGAGAAATAGAAATGGGTCACAAAAATGTTGGGATATGACAAGGTAAGGACAATGTGGTAGAAAATACTTTTTGTTGAAAGTATGAAGAGCATAATTATGTCTCTTCACTCATTCGTAGTAGTAGATTGGTTGAATTAGATATGAAAAGAATGATTAAGATATCCCAAGGTCACTAGCTTGATACGACAACTTCAAATGGAACCCCATGCATATCAAGGATACACTTGGAAAACTAAAAAGATTCACTACAAAGGTTCTTTATTTCAACTAGTAGTTGACATTTAAATCATGTTTGTTAACTAAACCTAATGCATCTCTAAAAATAGGTCATTCATGGTTTATAAAACCTATGAAAGGATAAAATATTCATTTTTTGCATATGGAATGAAGAAGGACATGCATGCAATTGTGTTATAATGTGACATTTTGCAATGCCATGGGGAGAGACAATGGAACCTCTAGGAAAACTATAACTTTTACCCATTCTAGCAACTGTATGGATTGGCATTTCTATGAGAATTATTGTGGGGTTTCCAAATATGGAAATAAATCCTTAATCATGGTTATGGTTGATCACATTTTCAAATATGTTGTTTTTCTTATTTACAACACCCATTCAGTTCCTATATTATCTCTCAAGTACTCATGTATAACATATTTAAACTTCATGGTATGCCAAAATTTATTTTGATGGATCATTACCCTACTTCACTATCAATTTCTTGGAAGAGATATTTCAACTCCAAAGACACTCAATTGAATCTTAGCATTACTTATCACCCCCAAACTTACAGCTAATTTAAAGTTATCAACAAGTACTTGGAAGAATATTGTGGAGCTTTACTTTAGAGTGATAATCCAAATGGTTGCAATAATTAATACTAGTAAAATGGTGATCTAATACAACTTATTATGTTTCCTCTTGAATGAATCCCTTTGCATTTATCTATGGAAAACATCCCCCATCATTACTATTTAACTTACTATAGGATTCTCTAAGGTGAATAAGGAAGAGAAAACCCCCTCATAGCTCAAGCCAACGTTCTTCACATTGTCAAGGATACAGTGGGAATGACACAAAACTAGATGAAGTAGTAGGTTAATCAACATTATTCATAAAGCCATTTTGAACAAGGGCATCAAGTGTTCCTTCATCTATAACCTTCCTTCTACTATAACCTTATATGCATACCACCCTCAAAGAAAACCACCACCAGAAGTGTGTTCCTTAGTTTTATGGACACTATAGGATCCTCACATCTATTGGGCTAGTGGCTCACAAATTGGGATTCATACACACACTAAAATTTATCTAATCTTTCATGTCTCTCACTTAAATAACATGGTCACAACTAATTCCCTATTCAAACTATCCTTCCAAAACTGAATGGAGATGGTTCCCTTTGGTTGTAGCGCAAGGCTATCCTTGACAAAAAATAGCATTATATCCACTAGTGGACTATCAAAGAAGCCCTAATACAATTGAATGATATACTACCCAAGGATGTCATATGGAAGTAGCAAATATCCTTAAGAAATTCCCTCATCTCTAGCATTGAAGACAATGTTTCTTTGCAAGAGTGAGGCCGTGTTAGGGTCCTACCCTAACCCCCTTAAATATATACATAAGTTTCTATGTATTAAGGCCATGTAATGTACTTCATACACAACACAATTTTTTTTACTTATAGTAAAAGTAACTAAAAATATAAAAATTTATCTCTATGCCTCTTCTATCTTTGTCTTCTTTCATCAATTATGTATGAACATATATATTTTCTTTCATTCATTTATAATAATAGAAGTTCCAATGATATTGATCTCCTATTTATTTATATAACTAGTTATTGTAACTACTCTTTTTCAATCCCTTAAATTTTTTGTCCTTTACTATTGTGAAAAAACTCTATGTTCCACCATTTTTCTCAAGGTTCCTATGGATTTTTTCCTATTCTTCCCTTAAGTTAAATATTATCTTTCCAAACATAACTCATAATTTATTTCAACATTCCCTAATCTATTTACTATATAGTGTATCTCTCTTATACTTTAGGTCACTCATAAAGTGCTTATATACCATGTTTCAGTTCACAAAAAAAAGTGGGGTTCTTATCTAATTTTATAATCGAAACATATATATAAACATCATCCTTACCAAAATCGTCTTTGTTATGAATTCTTAACGAGAATATAATAACCTTATCCTATAAACATATCTCGTTTACAAACAACATGGGCCATGCTATGTGAATGTTTTATTTTGATTCAAATGAGTTATAGTTAACCATATCAATGTTGATGCCATACTATCATCGTGCAAATGTGGCATTAAATTTTTCCACGGTTCTTATTTCAAGTGCTATATATAGTTTACAAACTTCGTTTGAGAACATTATAGACCTCTCTGCCCATATACGTGTCATTCAAAGAGGTTTCCACATGTAATCCTTTTTGACCAACTGTCTTAATGGTGGGTATTTAGGTTAGGGTTTTTTATCGTTTAATTACTATCTCTTCGTTTACGAATTCCTTCATTCATTACTTTGTATCCTCGGCCACTTACACTACTCTACTACTGGTAGTCTAGGGTTGTTTTCTTAGTTTTCTCATATGTAACATTTGTGTTAGAGTTACGAGGTTTTTGAGTTAGTGCCATGGAGTTCTATTGCTGAACTGCCTGTTGGTGTCACTGTTTTCGAATTTACAGAAGCCTGGGAAAAGGTAATTAGTGTTTAAACCCTTCCTTTTCGTTTTCTATTAAGTAAATTTTATTATTACAGGATTATGGTTTCTATATGGTAACTAGTTTGATTTCCCTTTGTCATTTTTCTCTATTTGTTCCCAGGGTAACAGGGATATCTCCTATATCGGAATTGCATCATTGTTTTTTATTCCAAAGTTTCCCCTTGAAACCTTTTGCAAATGTTTGATATTTCAGAGAAAAGGTTTTAATTCCATAAGCAACAAACCATTACAAATCTCTTTTCAAGGGTGTTTTTGGTTTCCTTTTCCAGAGTATAGAACTTATAATGGTGTTGGTAAATTATTCAGAAGGCTTAGATGAACGACTTACTTAATACAGTTGAATCTCAAAAAATGATATCTAATATAATGTAGTGCGAAAACCCCTCAATACTTAAATTCAAAAGAGTGAAGGGGACTCTACTTGAATGGTACATGAGGCACAATACTTGCTAAGTTTTGCAAATGGGGTAGCAAGCTAACTGGACTTGGCTGTGGGGAAAAATCCACAGTTAAGCATGCTTGAGCCATAGGCTATTTGGGATGGGCACCTCCCATGAAGTAAGGTGCAAGCCCGGAAGTGATTATTAGCACTATGTGATTTATTTCACTAATTTCAATCCCACTTCTTCACCCTTGTGAGCATCACCATGGAAATGGTCATAGATGAATGACTTAACTCACTTGAATCCCAAAAAATGATATCTAATATAATACACTGTGAAAACCCTTCAATACTGAAACCATTTTTTTTTCTTTTGAAATCCTAATAATTTTTTTTACAAATTCTACATATCTTCATTATATATTTTATTTTCTTACCAATTCTGCAAATCCTCATGGTGTTTTTTTAGAGTATATATGTCACGTCTCCATTATTTTTTTTTTGTTTTTACTTTGATTTACCACATAGGCATTGATCCTTGACACGTCACTTGACAAATGTTATGACACTCTATGGTTTCCGGCATGCCATGTCGACTATCTGTTGGTCATTCCCCGACGACTTTCACATGCACCATCCTACACACTCGGGTTCATTTGGCCAACCTTGGGAAGACCCCCTCCTCCTCGCGATTTGCAAAACGTGGCATGGACGAACATCTGGCCATTACAATTTATTGTTCGTATGATAACTTGTACCTCCGATCTTCATTTTGGATTTTATGAAATTTGCTTATGCTCTGCCCTATACGTGGCACGAGCAGATTTGGTTCTCGCGACTTCTATCCTCGGGCTTGCTACCCCATCGACGGTGGTCAGGGATTATGGGAGATCTACGGTTCCAGATTATCGTAGGGTGGCATCAATCTTGTTGCGTTTGGTTAAGTGAGTTTTCACCCTTGGCGCCGCTCCATTTTCACTATTTGCCTTCTGTGTCTGCTTCGCTATGGTTCCGAGTTTCCACTTACAATGGCGTTCATAGGGTCCGGTCATGGCGCTGATGTTGCGGGGTAATGTTCAGGTAAAAGTTTTTAATATTAGCCCCTTTTTTTGACAGTTTTATAATGTTTATAACTCCTCTGGACAACGCTTACATATATATATTTTTAATGGTTTCTGGGTGTTCTTGGCAGGGTCTACCTCACCGGCTTCCAGGACTGTGCGTTCACTGGGTGTAATACCAGGTTTACCAATACACTCCGGGTAAGGGTTTCACCCTTAGTATGATGGTTCGAGCAAGTTGTCCTTGTAGAATTGAGTCTGGGGTTTTGTTCTTTCTTCGTTTCCCAAAGGCCAGTTGAATACAGTTCCATGGTAATCTAGGTTGTGATACATAGGTTGTTCGCTATAGGTGTATGGAAACCTACATGCGGAGTTTGAACCACAGTTGCTTATTGTAAATTGAATTATTATTTTTTCTTATCTAGGGTTTCTGACCCAGAACTACTATTCCTGTTTACTGGACAGTAGAGTTGAATTATCATGAAATTTACTGTTATTTCTTTGAATTAATTTCCCCGTGCGCTGTAACTTATGGATTCAAAAAGTAAATCCGAAATGGTGTTTTTTGTTTGATTTTGTTACATAGGTTATGTAATGCAAATAATGCCCTTCGAAAAGTTTGTTTTCATTGATTTCATGGAAGGTCGCCACTGTAACAGCCTTGACCCTAACTCCCTGTTATACTTTCATTGAGGCCGTTATAGTGGTTTCAGAAGAACTCCAACTGTCTTTGTAGTCCTTTATGTGTATATATTTGTTTTTTGTTAATTCTGTAATAGCAGCTGTAACACAAAGGAATATATGCCGCAACTATACTTCGTGTCTACGTGTGCTTTATAATTGGCATATGTCGTTAATAGGATTGAGAAAGAGTTAGCTACGACTTCTTTGAGTCTGTCGCTATTAATTTTTTTTTGTTTTAGAGAAGTATTCTGAACTTGCTCTTTACTGTGCTTGTTTATACTGGGTTCGTGTTTTTAGTGGAACGTTTGACCTATGAAGGGTCGGTATTATGCTCCTGCTGTCTGTTCATTATACATTTTTTTTAAAAAGAAACACAGTAAAGGAATTTCCCCATTTATTATTGGTTCAACTACGTTAATGATTCCATTAACCTGAAATCAATTTCCACGAATATGATGTGCCCAGACTTTTTCCGGCATCAAATTCTTCTTGCAGTTTGTCTCAATGGACTCGTTGTTCCCTTGTTATACCTTTTACATGTTTAATTGTATATAAATAATCTCAAGGGTTTTGCTCGGTTCGGTTATCCAACAAATCGTAATTGTTGTAAATGTATAACCCTGAGCATTGAGGTTCTAAATCTTCTTTTGTTTTACTGAAAGTAAAGATGAGTTGATGGCATCCTGCAGCATGTTCTCAGTTGTTTCTTTAAAGCAGTTCAGTTAATTTGCAAGGACATGGTACTCCTATTTATATTTTCCTATATTTTTTAATAATAAAGCCTTGCAGTGTGCATCAATTCTTTCTTGTATAATGCAGACTGCCGCATTTACTAAATGAATCTTTCCATGACATTAATAGTGTCTACTATTATTATAGCACTGTCTCAGTTTATTTTTTTTTTTAAATAATAAAGCTACTCATAGCTACACAAGAGTTCCTTGTTTCTCATAATACAAACTTACTTATTCTCATTAGTAAAATATTCCATACCTGTCTACTTGAAGTGTCAGAAATACTACAACAGGACTGCTCACCTCTGCACTCGGTGTCTCTTGGCTGTTGCTTCTAATTTACCACCCAACCACGAGATTCATCTTTCGGGACCAGAATCTCTCCCCCATGCTCTCTTGCATGCTCTTGCCTTCAGCAAGAAATTCTGCACTTAGTACTAGACTATCTGGTCCTCACTAGACTTAGTCTCTTCTTTTCCTTTTCTTTTCTCTGTCTGTCCCAACAGCACAGAGCCTTCCCCTTTGTCTCCCTTTTCTGTTTTTGTTCTTGTCTCCTTCTTCGTCTGTCCCCACAGCATAGAGCCTTTCCCCCTTTTTGGATATCTTTTCTAGTAAGGGAAAAAAAGAAAACAGTTAGGGCTTGGAATCATGGCAACTGTCTTGCCTCTAACTTCTCCCTTGAGAAGTGGCCAGTTTTTTTTTATTAAGCAAAGAAAAATATTTTCTTTAAAAACCATCCTCTTAAAAGAAGAGAACTAATATTATTTAAATTCAATGATAATATTGTCAATCCAGTTCATCATTTACCATAGTAAAATTAATTAATTACATTTAACCTGGGGCATTACATCTCCCCCTCCTGAAATTGGACATCGTCCCGATGTCCGTTGACCAGAAACAACTCCAGGTAGGCTTTCTTCATGAGCTCCTCATATTCCCAGGTGGCCTCATCAGGCCCAAAGTACTTCTGTTGCACTTTAACTTGGGTAATAGCTCATTTCCGCAGCTGCACTTCTCTCTGGTCGAGAATGCTCAGCAGTTCGACCAAGACTTCTCCTTCCAGTTCAACCTGCACATCCAATATTCTAAATCAGTTCTCTTTTAAAGGACACTTTTAGACTGATCTACTGGAATAATCCCTACCTGTATATCCTGCCATCGGATCACATGTTTGGGATCATAAACGTATTTTTTCAATAGTGAGACATGGAAGACATTGTGGACCCGGATGTGACTTGGCAGGGCGAGCTAGTAAGCCATTGGCCCAATTCTTGCCAAGACTTGAAATGGTCCACAGTATGAGGGTGCTAATTTGGCACACCCGCTCCATTGCAGTGTGCTCTTTCGGGCTTGGATCCTCACATAAACATGGTCACCGACTTGGTATTCTTTGAATCTCTGCTTCCAGACAGAAAAGCTCTTTTGCCTATCCTGGGCAGCTTTTAAATTTAAGCGGACCCTTTTCACCATATCCTCCATCTCCTTAAGAATTTCTGGTCCTAACCTTAATTTGTCTTCAGGTCCACCCCAGCTTCAAGGTGTGCGGCATTTCCACCTGTATAAGACCTCAAAGGGACTCATTTGTAACGAGGTGTGATACCCGTTATTTTATGCAAATTCAACCAAGTGTAAATACTCCTCCCACTGCGTTGGTTGTTGCATTACATATGCTCTTAACATGTCTTCTACTACGTGGTTCACCCGTTCCGTTTGTCTGTCAGTCTGGGGGTGGTACGCTGTGCTGAAGTTCAGCTGTGTCCCCAATTTTGCAAATAATATCTTCCAAAAGGCTGACGTGAATTTCACATCACAGTCTGAAATTATTATCTTCGGGAGTCCATGTACTTTAAACACATTCTGCATGAAAATATGGGTAATCTGTACAGCAATGTAGGTGGATTGCACAGGTATAAAGTGTGCTACCTTACTCAGCTTGTCTACCACCACCATAATAGAGTCGTTATTCTTCTTTGTCTTAGGCAGCCCTATTATAAAATCCATGGAGATGGTTTCCCACTTCCATTCCGGAATGGGTAGGGGTTGCAATAATCCCACTGGATGTTGATGCTTTGTTTTAATCTGTTGGCACTCCAAACATCATGCTAAATACTTGGCTACACTTTTCTTCATATCTAGCCAATAGTATTCTTTCCGAAGCGCAGTGATCATCTTTTGATATCCTGGGTGTCTAGCATAGTGACTGCTATGAAATTCATCCAGAATCACACCTTTAAGACTGTTTTCACTAGGTACATATAGCCTTTTTTTATAATACAACATTCCAACATTATCTACCTCATATCCCTACTGATTCTTCTCACTGGTAGTCTGTTGTACTTGCTATTTTATTTGCTGGTATTCAACATCTTGTTCTGCTGCCTTTTTTATCATTTCTTCGAAGGGACTTTTCCATTCGCTGAAGGAAATTTCGTACAAACATTGTACCTTCCGACTCAGGGCATCCGCCACCCGATTTTCTTTCCCCTTCAAGTGTTTGATATCGAAGTTGAACCCGCTTAATAAATCTGCCCACCGTGATTGTCTTGCATTTAAAGCGGGCTGGCTAAAATAACGGGTCAGACTGTGGTGGTCTGTTAGTAACAAAAATTTCCTCCCCATGAGATAATGTTGCCACATCTTCAAGGCGTGTATGACAGTTGCCAGTTCCAAATCATAGGCAGAGTATTTCTGCTCATGCTCTTTTAGTTTCCTTGACTCACAAGCTATTAATTTCCCCTCTTGCATCAACACACCTCCCACGCCCTCCTTGCTTGCATCAGTGCACACCACATAGTCCTTATTAGGATTGGCTATGCTCAGAATAGGTGTTGTGGTGAGTAGATGCTTAAGTTGTTCAAAGCTTCGTTGACATTCCGGATTCCATTTAAATTCTTTTCCCTTTTCTTGTAGGGAAGTAATAGGATACGCTACCCGTGAGAAACCTTCTACAAAGCGTCTGTAATACCTAGCTAACCCCATCAAGGACCTGATGTCTGCTACATCTTTCGGTACGGTCCATTCCATTATGGTCCTTATCTTTTCAGGGTCCACAACGATTCCTTCTTTCGTGATTATGTGGCCTAAATATTGTATTTCTTCCTTGAAGAAATCACACTTGCTGAACTTAGCATATAACTGGTGCGCTCGAAGGGTTTGTAGCACCAATCTAAGGTGTTCCTTGTGCTCTTCCATGGTATGAGAGTATATCAATATATCATCGATAAATATCAGCACAAATCTGTCCAAATATCGATGAAATACGTTGTTCATTAAGCACATGAAAGTTGCAGGGACGTTAGTTAACCCAAAGGGTAGTACCACAAACTCGTAATGCCCATACCTTGTTCTAAAAGCTATTTCAGCTATGTCATCCTCCTCAATCCTGACCTGGTGATAACCTGATCGCAAATCAATCTTAGAGAATACAGTTGCACCCTTCACTTGATCAAAGAGTTCATCAATCCAAGGTAAAGGATACTTGTTTTTGACAGTTAGTTTGTTCAGCTGTCGATAATCTATGCACATGCGAAGGGTCCCATCTTTTTTCTTAACGAATAATACTAGAGCTCCCCACGGGGACACACTGGGGCGGATATAATTTTTGTCTAACAGCTCTTGTAGCTGCATTTTTAACTCTGTCAGCTCAAGTACAATTATTCTATAGGGTGCTCGAGATACTGGTGCTGCCCCTGGTATCAATTCGATAGTAAAGTCTATATCTCTTTTAGGCGGCAGTTCAGGAATTTCTTCTAGAAATACATCCACAAACTCTTGTATTACAGGGATATTATCCAACTTGGCTGTTTTGTACTTCGAGTCGGCATAGCCCACTTGGATGGCATAAATCTGACACCCCTTCCTAATGCATTTTGCTAACTAGGAGGCTGTTATTGGTCGAACCTGCACTCGCTGCTTAATTCCTTGCATCTCTTGCCTAACCCCGAGTTCATCCCTATAATATATAATCTTGGTTTTGGAATCAACCAATGACTAGTGTTTTTCTAACCAGTCCATACCGATCAGGACATCATATTGTTATAGCTCCAAATCTCACTATTATGGTTTGTGATGCTGCACTCATGGCCTAGGGCAACCCCTCCTTCCAGACTTGGTCCAAAATCTAAAAAACAGTGTTTTATTCCCTATACGCGACATTGCCCTGAGTTAAACGCGTGTATACGCGGGTTCATATATACCCAACCCGCGTATATGTATTAAAACACTTCAAAAAATATAAAACTCCTTATTTTCAGGCGGAGATCGCGGGTTTTACCTGCTGATCACCTATTAGTGCCCGTGGCCTCAACTATTCCCAACCAATTCCTAACTAAAAAACTACTTTGGAATTGGTATAAAAAGACATCAAAGGGAAGGCCTAAGGGAGGAGAGAAGATAGAGAAAGGTTATTATACTGAGATTTCTCCCTGATCAGGTCTGAAGACCCTTGTGCCTTCTGCACTTCCCCCATTTGTACAGGAAACCCTTGTTTCCTTGTGATTTGATGTTCATCCCTTAGTTCTGACATCTTGGAGTGAGTATTGGAAGGAGATCTACTAGAGGCTTGAAGCGGGACAGATCCAAAAGGACGCTGAGCTTTGAGCCTGTAGAAGTTGCTCAGGTTATATTGCTCTTTTTCTGTACTATTCTATTTGTCTAATAAAGAAACACGTCCTGTTCCCGATATGCTTCTTTCTTTATGTTAATGATGTTCATGTTTGAATTTCATGTATGAATGGATGTCTAAAAGTTTATAACTAACTCCTTTCTTGTATAAATAAAAAGATGATTTTCATATAAATCTTTGTCCATATATTGCTGCATTCTTTGGAATTGTTGGTTTTGCAGGGCAAAGGAGCGAAAGGGACATGAAGAAGGGTTTGGACCCTTGAGGAACTACCCGAACATAGGACCTGAGGTATGTCCTTCTCACCTTAGAAATAACTTTTTCTAGCATAATGGCTGTGTGTGTGTATGTTTCTTGATATAGAGAACTTTCAGTCTGCTAGGGTTCCACCCAAGAGCCTTAGGGGATAAAATCCCTCAACAGATCCCCATGAATAAATGTCGTTTTCACAACCATCTTTTCTACCTCAAAATCAAAAGCAGCAACAACAAATAAAAGTAACTTAATAGAAGTTACCTTGGCAACAAGAGAAAAAATATCACCAAAATCAATTCCCGACACCTGGGAATAACCTTTTACTACGAACTAAGCTTTGTATTTCTCCACCCTTCCTTATACATTTGTCTTCTTCTTCAACACCCATTAGTTTCCAATGGATTTCCTTCCAACCGACAACTCCACCAGATCCCAAGCCTCATTTTTGTGCAAACATGCCATTCCATCAACCATGGCCTCTTTCCAAACTTTCCCATCCTTTGAATCTACTGCTTCCTTCATATCTATGGGATCAACATCAGTAATAGATAAAGAAATATTTGAATAGAAAGTAGTCAGACTATACCTTTCTAGATGCCTTCTTTCTCGAACTAATATTCTCACACCCGGAGTTTGTGGCTCTTCATCTTTTGATTCCTCCTCTCCTATAGAGTCTAATTCTTCCTCCTTTAGCTCAAACTCTATCTTCTCAGGTTCCTTTTGTTGGACTTCATATTTAATAACATATTTAACCTCTCTGAACACCACATCTTGACTCTACACAACATTCCTTTTCACTGGGTCCCAAAGATTATAACCCTTTAAACCATCCTTATACCCAATAAAGATGCACTTTTCAGATTTACTATCCAACTTGGTTCATTTCTCCTTTGGAACATGTAAATATGCATCACATCCAAATTCCCTCAGATGTGAAAGAGAGGGTTTCTTACCAGTCCATACCTCTTATGGATTCTTATCCTCCAACATTGATGAAGGTGATCTATTGATTAGGTAATATGTTGTATCCACCGCCCCTTCCCAGAATTAATCTCCCAACCCAACACCACTGAGCATGCTTCTTGCCCTTTCCATAAACGTCTTGTTCATTCTTTTTGCAACTCCATTTTTTTGAGTTGTATATGGAGTAGTCTTCTGCCATGATATACCACACTTCTTAGAGAATTCCTCAAATTCCTTACTGCAAAACTCTCAACTGTTATATGTCTTCAACACCTTTATCTTCTTCTCTATCTGGTTTTCCACCAGATCCTTAAATTCTTTAAGCCTATCAAAGACTTCATATTTATTCTTAAGGAAATATATCCATGTATTCCTTGAGAAGTCATCTATAAATGATAGATAGTACATAGAATTACCCAGTGATGGAACCTTCACAGGTCCAAACACAACACTGTGCACAAGTTCTAATATTTGTTGTGCCCTCTAACCACAAGAGGGGAAACTTACCCCATTCTACTTCCCATATACATAATTTTAATAGAAATCAAAATGTAGAGAGCTATTACTCATACCTTCTACCATACCTTTACCATGAAGTATTCGAAGGCCATTCTCTCCAATATGTCCAAGCCTTTGATGAAACAACATGTTCTTCTCTCCAGAGACCACTAGATTTTCTGCTCCACTTTAAGGAACCACAGAGTTATTGCACCCATCAACAAAAGTGCTACTTTATAGCTTGTACATAGTTCCAATCCAAACTCCCCGCATCAATACCAGTGCTCCCCGAACCATCTCGCAGGTATCATTCTCGAACACTATTTTTACACTTGCATTATCCAGCTTGCTTACAGAAATTAGATTTTTGGCCAATGCAAGAATATACAAAACACTCGGAAGTGTTCTAACCCTTCCACCTTTCAACTTCAACTTTACTTTTCCACTACCAATGATTCTAGCCTTCCTATCATCCCTTAAGAAGACATCATCACCATCATATTTATCATACTCATAGAACCACTCTCTATGGGGAGTGAAGTGAAATGATGCACCTGAGTCAATCAACCATGCCTCATGATATACATGTGTACTTGAAGAAGCCTAGCATACATCACCATTGTTGGACATACTGGTGGGGTGAATCAGTATTTCATTTTAATTGTTCTAGTTATTTCCAAAAAGCTTTATATATATATATATATATATATTTATATAAATAAATTTTAGAACACAAAAATAAACAGCTGGAATTAATGCTTTTATTAAACACAACACAATGTAATGAAATAAATACAATATAAGAATATATCTAATTGTAATTAGTTGCCAAGCTCCAACTTGGACTTCAATGAGGCTCCAACCTCTTGGACTCCAACCCAACCTTGGTATAAAATTGGATGCTGCTAATCTCTATTCAGCTGAGGTTCTCCTTCACTCCTACTCTCCTACCTCTGTTGCCTCTGCTTCTTCTGCTACCTCTAGAGCCTCTGCTGCTTATACTACCTCACACTCTAGTTCTTCACCACAACAATAGCAACCACAATTCTCTATTTTTAGTGTCTTATTCATTCCCATTCCTCTATCTATTCATTTCCTCTTACAGCACCTCTTAGGCTTCCTCTGCAGTCAATGTGACTTCCTCTATGCTATGCAAGTTTAATGACTTTTTAGGGACATGTAAATTCATTATACAGCTCCAAATAATCCACGGAGAACAAATCTTCCTAGTTTACTGTAACAGTGCTTCTTTAGGCAATGATTGTGGGCATACACAGAGATCTTTCAGTTAAACGGAGATGTTTTGTCCCAGTCACAATCATAATCACCATGATTCACCCCTTTCAACTAGCGTTCAACCTTCTTAACCATCGGAACAACCATCGTAAACCTTTCAGCTTAAAACACCCCACGCACACCAAAAAATCCGTTACACAGAGAATATCAGAAAAATAGTCAAAAATGCTAAATGGTGGAGTTGAGGAAATATTACAATCACACCTATTCCTGTATCGGGTCCAATCCATATGACAATCGTGCTTTAGAATTCCGAATGTTATTTATACATCAAGACCACAAAATTGCCAAAGGCCGATCCTCCACTAAACGCGATATTATATTAAGCTATGTTATAATGTTTAATTGGGTCCACATTCTTTATGGCAATCGACGCTTGTAATCGGACAACCCTCTGTGTATCATTGTGATGGGCAGATGCGATATGGTATTCAACCATAGTTAATATTTCCGTCGGGTCCATAGCCTTAACGCAATCAGTGCTTTCATGTGGCAAGGCTTTACAACTTCCGATATAGTGACAGGCACAATAATCCATTAAGTCATATTACATTGTCACAGTGGGTCCACCTACTTTATCACAATTAGAGGTTTTAGTGTGGCAAGGCCTTAACAACTTGTGATATATAACCCAACGTGCTGATGCGATATGAGGTGTCAGACCCGATAATGTACTTGACTATACTTAGTCTTGCTACCTTTTTTGCTTCCCGATAGTGTTAAGCCTATGTATATGAGCTTTTTGTCCACCGATAGTTTAAAAACATACATTCATGGGTTTTACGGGCCCGATAGCTTAAATGTGTGTGTGTATAGATATATATATATATATATAATATATATATATATATATATATATATATATATAATATATAGATATATATATATATATATATATATATATTATAATATATATATAATATGTAGCAGGACACGGGGAGTAGTTTGATAGGGGAGAGTAGAAAGAATATTGCCATCAATAACAAAGGGAGAGATTGTTGGACCATATTTCTCATTGATGTCAATTATGGGAATATTCGAGGAGAAAATGAAGCCAAGAGGAGCCAAGAGGAGTGAAGAGGAGCAGATTGAGTCAAGAGGAGCAGATGGAGCCAAGTGGAGTAGAAACTCAGATATATATATATATATATATCTGATTTCTACGAAACTTGGCTCCATCTGCTCCTCTTGGCTTCGTTTGCTCCTCGAATATTCCCATATTGACATCAATGACAATCTGTGTCCAACAATCTCTCCCTTTGTTATTGATGGCAATATTCTTCTACTCTCCCTCGTTGACATCAATGGAAAAGGAATGCATATGGACTCCCCCTATCAAACTTATCCCCCTGTCCTGCTACATCTTTATGAATGAACTTGAGTGATGATAAAGAAATAACCCCCATCTTTTGACGCGAATGTTTGAATGCTTCTCAAGGAGGAAGTTTTGTGATAATATCAGCTATCTTCTCCTTAGTATTGATATATTCCAAGATGATGTTTTATTCAGCTACTTGCTCATGAAGGAAATCATACTTGATTGGCATGTGTTTGGTTCTTAAGTGCATCACTAGATTTTTGCTGAGACTGATAACACTTGTGTTTTCATACTATACAGTAATTGGTTGATTTGTACATATGTCGACATCTTTTAGAGCTTCCTTCATCCATATTATCTAAGTACAACAGTCTGCTGCAACAATACACTCAGCTTCAGGTGTGGATAATGATATGGATGACTGTTTTTTGCTGAGCCAGGATACTAAACAATTTCCTAGGAAGAACACAATTCCCCTAGTACTTTTCCGATCATCTATACTTCCAGCCCAATGAGCATTAGCGTATGAAGTTACAGTCAGTGTTGAGCTCTTTTGGTATCAAAGACCGAAATCATAAGTTCCTTTCAGATATATGAGAATTCTTTTTACAGCTAATAAATGGGATTGTTTGGGAGCAGATTGAAATCTTCCCACCATTCCCACTCCTTGCATTATGTCTAGTCTTGTAGTTGTTAAGTATAGAAGGGCTCCAATAATTGACCTATAATAAGTTGCATCTACTATATGGGAGTCATCATCTTTGCTCTATTTGCAGTTTGCAGTCATAGGTGTGCTCATGGGTGCACAGTCCTCCATTCCATATTTTTTGAGCATGTATTTTAGATATTTGGTTTCAGATATACACAATCATACTTTGGTTTGAGATACTTGAAGTCCAAGGAAGTTAGATAGCTCTCCTATCATTGACATCTCAAACTCTTTTGACATGTTTTGAGAAAATTCATGGCTCATTTCATCATTATTAGTAGCAAAAATTAGATCATCAACATAAACAACAGTAACTAGTACCTTACCCTCATATGCCTTTATGTATAGATTACTTCCAGCCACTCCCTTTTTGAAGAGTTTTTGTTGTAGATAGTGATCCAATCTTTCATACCAAGCTTTAGCAACTTGTTTCAACCCATATAAAGACTTTTTCAACTTACAGACTAAGTCTGTTCCTAATGTTAGATCAAACCCTTCTAGCTGCTCCATGTAGACTTCCTCCTTGCGTTCCCCATTTAGAAATGTTTATTTCACGTCCATTTGATAGATTATGAATCCTTTTGAGCAATAAAAGCCAAGAAAATCCTGATAGCTTCCATATGGGCTATTGGTGCAAATGTCTCTTCAAAGTCAATTCCTTCAATTTGTGAATAGCCTTTGCAGACAAGCCTTGCCTTGTTTTTGATAACCTGTCCTTCCTCATTCATTTTGCTTTTGAACACCCATTTGGTTTCTATTATGTTTTTATCGTTTGGAAGATGTACCAACTCCCATGTCTTGTTCTTCTCAATTTGGGACATTTCTTCTTCCATGGCTTTTACCTAATTAGGATCCTTACTTGCTTCTGCAAATGCTTCTGGTTCTATCATAGATAGAAGGGAAATGAATTTTCTCTTGGGTGTAATTGTTATCCTTCTTCCGGTCTACACACCTTCATCTATGTCGCCAATAATATGCTCTTCTAGATGATATCTTTGGACATACTTCATCTTTGAAGGGGTATGAGGTGGTTCTCTTCCCTCTTCTTCTTCTTCCCCATCTATTTCTTCTTCTTTAGGTTCTTCTTCTTCACTGAGAAAGTCATATTCATGTTCTTCAATTTCCCTTTCTGGAAGATCTTCATCAACCTTTACATCAATGCTTCCCACTATTTTCTTCGGTCGATAATTGTAGTAGTTGTAAGCCTTGCTCCGTTTAGAGTATCCAAGAAATATCCCTTCATCAACCCGAGAATCAAACTTTCTTCGTGAGCCATCATTGATTTTTATGAAGCACTTGTTTCCAAAGATCTTGAAGTACTTCACTGAAGTAGGACTTCCTTTAAATAACTCATAAGGAGATTTTTCACAGTTTGGTCTTAATTGAGTTCGATTCAAAGTATAGACAGTTGTCCCTACTGCTTCTCTCTAGAATTTAGATTGTAAGTCTACCGTAATAACATTTTTCTTGCCATTTATTGGACTGTTCAGTTTCTTCTTTCAACTACCCCATTTTGCTGAGGTGTTATGGTATCAGAGAATTCCCTTTTAATTACATGAATATTATAGAACACACTAAACTCATTTGATGTGAATTATCTCCCTCCATCTGTTTTGAGGCACTTAATTTTTGAATCTTTTTCATTTTCTATAAGGGCTTTTAGATTCTTAAAACACTCGAAAGCTTTAGATTTATACTTTATGAAATATATCAACATCATTCTAGTATAGTCATCAACAAATAACACAAAGTACCTTTCTCGTTGGAGTGCCTTTTTTCTAGTTGGCCCACACACATCAGCATGGATGATCTCCAAGGGCTTCAATGTAGAGAGCTCCTTTGTCTTGTGGTTGTTTTTGATTTGCTTTCCATGTTGACATGGACCACATACTCCTTGATTTGGTTTGAACAGACTTGGGATGTCTCATACAACTTTGATCTTGTTGATATTGATCAGATTTTTGAAGCTTGTATGTTAAAGTTACTTGTGCCATAACAACCTTTCATATGTCTGATTCAGGTAGCATTTATTTTCTTGAATCTTGTTCAAAATGTAAATGTTGTCTGGTCTTCTCACCCCTTTTGCTACAAGTTCCCCTGAGGCAGAGTTCCTTATTTCACACTCTTTGGTGTTGAAGACAACTTTATGTCCTTGATCAGAGATTTGGCTGACACTCAGGAGGTTGTGTTTGAGTCCATCAACTAGCAGAGCATATTTAGCTTTTCCTTTTCCATTGATCAGAATAATAGTTCCTTTTCCTACAATTCTACTAGATCTGCTTCCAAAGGACACATTCCCTTCCTTTTTTCTCAGTGAGACAAACTTCCTTTTGTCTCCTATCATGTGCCTGGAGTGCCCACTATCCAAAAACTAATGGTTTCCATTATTTTGAGCGTATAGAGCCAAGCCACATTTATCCATGTTGGAGTTCTTACTACTCATCTTTCTTCCTTGGATTGGCCAGTCTTGTTCATAGTGTCCATTATTGTAGCAAAAAGAGCAAATCAAATCAAATCAAATTTGGTCAGGGGATCAAATGAATTGAAGGGTTTGATTTGTCCTTGCCTTTTGGGGGCATGTGAATTGATTATTTGTTCCTTTAGCTTTGGCATTTCACTTCTGCGAGCCATGCAATGTTTGGCTTGATGACCGAAGTTTTTACAGTGAAAATAATGTCCAAGAAAGATGGTTTTGTACCTATTGAAGCAACCATGGTTTCAGTCTATTTCCTTCCTGGGAATTACTCCTCCCTCATTCTTTGGATTTGTGATGGGCCCTTGGTGGAGTACAGGTTTGTATTTGTTGTAGTGTCCATGATTCGACTCCACATTCTTCTTTGGAATAATCCTCTCTTCATTCTTTGGATCTGGGATGGACTTTTGATAGCATACTTTTTCTTCTTTTGGATTGCATGAAAGTGCATCGGCATAGCTTTTTGCACTATTCTTAGTGCTTGAGGATTCTCCTTTGAAAACTATTCCAGACTTGTCATGTTAAGGTTTTGATTTTTCATATTAGTATCAAGTATTTGAGAGCTTTTACAACCCTTTTTAATTCTCTCCAACTCCTTTCTCAGAGACACTTTTTCGGCCTCACGTTCTTCACAAGTGTCTTCTTTTTCTTTAAGCTTTGCTTCCAAGAGATCTTCTCTCCTTCTTGTCTCCTCATTTTCCACTTTTAGAGAAATGATTTTGTTTCGTAGTTTCTCATTTTCTTCAATGGCGCTTATTAACAATTCATCTAAATTTCCTTCCAACCCCGAGTCATCATCATTTGTGAGTGCCATGAATAATGTTTCTTGGCTTTCATCATGGTCACTTTTCTCATCTCATTTCTTTTTTATGACCATAAACTCATCCTCATCAGATTCATCTTTCTTAGAGAAGAATTTCTTCTTATTGAACCCTTTCTTTTTGTGTGCCATTCTTTTAGAATTTCCTTCATCATCATTGTCATGTTTATGAGGAAATTTTGCTGCATAATGACCTAGTTTTCCACGTTTAAAATAGATAATGGGGGTACTTTCCTTTAAGCTTAGAACCTTCTTCAGATTTCATACAAATTCAGCCAATTTGGATTCCACATTTGACTCATCACTATAGTCATTCCTTTCTTTCCCCTTCTTTGACTTTAAGGCCTTGAATGTTGCATCTTTGGAGCTTGGGCCACGTTCCCTCATTTCATAAGCAGTGAGAATTCCATGGAGTTCATCCATTTTGAGGGTATCTAGATCCTTTTCTTGTTCTATAGTGCTTATTTTGGAGTCAAATTTGTCTGGAAGAGATCTTAATACCTTTTGAACAATGAGACTTTCTTCAATTTTTTCATCCAATCCTTTCAGGGAGTTTACCACTTCAGCTACTCGAAGGAGGTATGCTACAATATCTTCTTCATCTTCCATCCTTAGACCTTCAAATTGTCTTCTATGAGTTTGAAGCTTTTCCTTCTTGACTTTTGAGTCTCCATCATATAAGCCAGCTATCTTCTCCCACATTTCTTTGACAGAGGTATAGTGCATGACTTTTGTAAACTCAGAATCAGTGATTCCACTAGTGATGGAGTTCAAGTCCTTTGCATTTGCGATGTATGTTTTCCTCTCGTCTGGATCTTTTGGAAGAGTGGTAGTCATTTGGTATTCATTTTGAACAAAATTCCAGACTTTAGGTGCAAGGGACATTAAGTAGTAGGTCATTCTTTTTTTCCAGAAACCAAAGTTAGTGCCATCGAACAGAGGAGGTCTTCCTGATGCTTCATGATTTCTCATCATGGTTGTGGATCCTTCTTAAAGATGTTAGGCTAGTATGAAGAAGCCTGT